>CACVKI010142449.1:0-31403 GCA_902732785.1 Trichogramma evanescens | reverse complement strand
ACAATTGTATCTAAAAAAATTAAGGTTAAGATTAGATACAATTATAAATCTAAAAAAAATTATGTTGGTACTTGCTCTGCAAAGCCGTGCGCGCTCGCAACATGCGCCAACTCAAACTTAGTGGTTCTTACACGAATCTTGCCTATGTAGAACCGCCCAGTACGAACTCTCGCGCAGAGCTGTTAACGGTTACAGCACACTTCCAAGTTCAAGCTGCTTTGCTGCATGACATCGGCTCGCTGCGCAAAATAGAAACCGTGTCGATGCAGAGTTCTCTTTCTTGATATTATGGTGAGGAATCGGTCTGTACTTTACCACAGATGGCAGCTCCAAACTGTATTCCAGGCTTTGCGCCGTGCAGACGTTGCATTCATACATGGCTCTTGCAGCGTTGGTAATTTGGACTATGGTATCGTCGAGTGCCGCCGAGGGTAGGCGAATGGGAAATTCAGGCGACTGACCGCCGCGCGGCGCTCCTCGCAGGCCGCAACGCGCTTCGTTCGACTCCGCTTGTGTTGTATGCGCGGCGTTGAGGGCCCCGTTGTTTGTGCACGTTTAGTCGTTTCCGTGAGGCGAGCAAGTCCGCAGCAGCAGCACCTCTGCGAAAACGCGCCAATCTCATCTATGCGATCGCGCTGTTCGCCGCACCGCTGCCTGCTACACAGTCGGTTTCTGTGTACACGATACATGTGTTGGTGCGTGCGTGGTTGTTTGTGTATGTGAAGGCGCGCGAGTGTATGTGTGTGTATACGCGCCTGCTATATGTGTGCCATGTTACACCGTAGTGAGAATTCGCCAGCCAAGAACGCAGTGGCGTGCACGAGGTAATCGCGCTGCGAGAGTGTGTATACGAGAGATATATAAGGCGCAGAGGCGATGCCGCCCGCCGCCGAGTGATTATCGCTTATCGAGATATAAGGAGAGTGAGTGAGAAGAAAAAACGAGTCGTGTGCCGATTAGTGGGCCGACGATTGTGTTATTGAGAGTTTGCAAAGTGAGCTAGATTCGGTGTGTGTTATCGTGCGCTCGGCTGCAAGTGTGCCGCCGCCGCCGCATCGTTGCAGCAACCGATTTTTCGGGCGCACTTGGACCAAATATGCCATGTGCATCGTTCGATTTTTTCACGACTCATTCGCAGCCACGAGACAGTCCTGCGGTGGTGTAGTCATAGTTTTCCGATATTGAATTTTTTTTTCTCAAAGACTGGTGAAAATTACATCGGTGACTCGTATACACAGCTTACACCTATACTACGAGTTGGGTGCGCCGTTTACGCTGCTGCTAATACGTAAGAAAGAGAAAGACAGAGAGGGGCACGTCTCCTCGTAGAGCGTAACGAAGATGGCGGCGGCAAGCAGGGCCCCTCTCGCGGGCCCCTACATATTTGCAGCTATCTTTGTTTGCCTTTTAGCCCTATGCCACGATGCAAGAGGTAAGTTTCGTATGCAATTTTCAAATAAGAATCGAACGCTACGTAAGATTACATCGTCCCTTTTTTTGAAATCATTTCTAACGGTCCTGTATCCGTGTATCGCATCTCGTGTATAGTACGTACGGGCGACAGTGGCATGGACCCATTTTGTCGAGTTTACACGGCATCTGGCGAGCGTATGTGTATGTATGTGTTTGTTTCAGACAACAGGTATGCCGCGCGAAGCGATGCCTCCTCCAACATCGATTCTTTATATGTTTCAAGTGGTAGCAGACTTTTTTTCGTTACTTTCATTTCGGCTTTCCCTCGAAGCTTCTTCAAAGGCTACCTTTTCCCTGTGTACTTGATGACTCTCTGAGGCCGTGAATCGTTCTCGTATGATTCATCGCGTATGCGTACATTTATAATATCAATTTTTCAGCAATCAATCTATCGCACTCGTCATCATTCGTAAAAAAATCGTTTGTTGCTGAGAGATATAACGAAGAAGGAATTGAAAGAGTAACGTTATCTTTGACAGATATCAACCAATACGGCGTTCGATCAGCCGCATATATTGTAAAGATGAGAATGCGTGTTATAATACCCCGGTTCTATCTATTATAAATATTTGTCGCACCGTCTCGAATGACACACACACATGCTTCATACGACGATACGCGGCTCTTACATTCATTCTCGCTTGCTTACATTACGAGAATAAAAATGGTAAATCGTATTGGTCTTTGGAACATTTTCCATGCTCATGCAGACGTACTTGAAGACGTTCAGTCGTCGTTCATACGTTCATCGGAATTCTCTCGAATGAATGGTCAGAGAGATGAATCAGGTAAAGCGTGAATCGTTCGTATACATAATGCAAACCGAGGCCTCGATCAATCCCAACACTTTACTCATGTGTCGCGAGTGTGAATCATCGTTTTGAAAATTCTTACAAACTTGCGAGTGGCGCGCGGACGTAGGTACATACGGATTGTATACACATATACGCGAGCACTTACCTTTGCCGACAAGCATGGATAAGTGCGCGCCACATCCGGCAACTTGTAATGTGCTCGCAGGCTAGAGCGAGCCTATTTTTTGCCCTCTTAACAAAATTTTGAAGCTACTCGCTGGCATTGACAACTATGAGAAAATTCAAGTCCTTTGCTGTGTATAGGATATGTGAACTAGGCGTGAAGCGACGATATAGAAAGCTAATGACCAAGAAGCGATGGCATGGGATCTTGAATGTCTCTCTTGCGCTCTCTAGTCTGTCTGTCTGTTAGTCTTTCTATCTTTCCCTCTGTCTCTCTTTCTCTCTCAGCCTCTTTAACTCACACTTCGTACTGAATTACAATAATCACTTGCAACTTATGCACACACACACGCACACGCGCAAACGCACACACGCATGTTGTGGACGCTGTATTATGTTCACTGTAGGCTCGATTCGTACTGTAGCCAGCACGTATAATATATCAATTAAACCGTGGGAACATTCGCCGAAGAAAACTCGGCTTATAACTATTAGCCAGCGCAAAGAAGTCGATTTCTTATTATATCGCTTCATATCGTATGAAGAAACCGTGACACCCTATAATGTTGCTAGATCAGCTCAATTACCATACGTAAACGTGTGCTTCACATACATATATGTATGCCGTACTGCAAAATCTAAAATATCCTAACAAGAAAAAAAAAGGCATAGCTGTTTCCTGACGAGAAACAGGTGCGTCAAAAATGTATCGTGCGTTGTTCTAAATGTATTTTTTACTAATATTTCTTTTAAATAGTATTACTTCAAACATTAAAGCCGAAGCACAAATTGAAGATGTAAAAAATGTGGAATGTATTATCGAGTCGAGTAAATGATCATTATTGATTTCTTGGAGAGCACTATTTTAGACCATGAAATCAAAAGTTAATGTTCAGTTTTATGTTTGATTCCTATATTGAAATACGTCGATTTTTGTCACGAGGGCCAGGTCCTTGCTTGGCATTGAGTCAGCCTGCATTCGAATGTACCTAACGTTATGAACAAAAACTGGTACTTTTGTTTGTAGAGTTAGTCATACAGTCATCGTAAAACTACATTTTTTGAACTTGACCGCTTATGTTTACTTACTCATTTTCGGCGTTCTTAAAAGCTTCTTACCTTTGGCTGTGAGTCTAGCTCAAACCGCAGCTGGCTCTTCATACAGCATTCGATTTTTTAAAGGTGTATTAATTTTGAAAACACAGACGAAATTTCTTTGATGGACAATCGTTGATGGTTCTTTTATGTATAGACGCTGCTTTTTGTATTTTGCTTTCATTCAATATTTTAAATGAAGGTTTTCGATTTAGATTATTTCATTGTGCGTAATTAGTTGGGTTGTTCGCCTTCAGCAAATCTCCTGTTTGAGGACTCTCGCACGCTTATACAGAAAGGTACTACGTGTAAATGCACGAAGTAAGCACAAGAAAGAGAGAGAGAGAGAAAGAAAGAAAGAGAGAAAGAGAGGGAGACTATATCCGCTGTGCCGAGAAACGCTGCCTCATATATACTTGTGTATACAAGTACCTTGTGACTTCCGAGTAACTCAACTGTTCCACGCCTCTATATATAATGACTGCATATACACTATACTACGTATTTGCGGAGATAATATAAAACAGAACGCGGATGAGTAAAAAAAAATAGCAAAATGATACGATGCGATTCGAGGCAACCATCTAATATACATTTTCTGTTCAGAGGAAATTTCTGTAGATCGGGTTATTCACATTCATAATACACTTATTAAACCCGTTATAAAACTGACAAAGTGATGAATCACCGATACCAATGTAAAAATGTTGATCTTATAATGCAAGTGAAATGAATAATAAACGTTAATGTTATAACTTTAAAAATTCATATTTTTACGACTTCAATAAAAATATATGGATGAAAAAATTTTTTTTCTTTTTACCAAATGTATGCCAAATATCCAAAATATTTTGAATTTTTTGAAATTGGTTTCATTTTTGAAGATTTTTGACCACGATCAAATTATTTCCATTAAAAAATTTCAGCGTGGAATCTCCGTCTTATCCCCAACGATGCCTTTTATAATGAATTCAACGTTTCAAAAAATTTGAACCGATTGGTTCTCGAAAATAAATGACTCGAGTTCTTGAAAGCTTTATAAATATAGAAGATATAACGTACCGTATAAGTAAGGATCTTTTAAGCGTACGATTTTTATTCGTTGAAACGCGCTTGATGGTCGTTTTTTATTCATTTTATTTTATTGTTGATTTTACAAAAAATAAAACATTTTTAGTTAAATTCAAATGTCAAAAATGAATTCTTTACTGTCCCGTGTAAGTACGCTTTCGGTAAAATATTTTTAAAAAAGTGGAAAGATAGTAATGTAGTGTCTTCAGTGTTTATATCGTGTTCATAAATGTCACATGAAAGCATGCAGATGCCATAAGAAAATACAACATCTGGAGCACGCCACGTACGGGACTAATACTTTACCGCTCGCATATGCAATAGCTCGTGATTAAAATCGATGCCCTCCCACTTCTTCTTCACCGCGTAATAGAAAAAAGTCTAGCATTAGGAAGACACTGAAATGACGAGCATAAACGTGTATATGTACTTGTTTCGTTGCTCCAAGAAAATCGATCGTCGAGGCAGAAAAAAAACTACTTTCCTGCTTACAGCGCTCGCGAGCTCACTCACAGCTGAAACGCACAGTAGAATTGGTGCTGGTACTATACTAATTGAATTTACTCCTAATTTGATTTCATACGTACGCATAAATGTGAATGACTTTTGTTCAACTTTATTCCATTACGGTAACTGATATTAATTGCTTTTTTCTTTTTCTTTATTAAAATATTACTACGATTATATTTTGCCCTAAATTTCGTCGCATTAAAAATGTATAAACTAAGACCGAACTTTAAAAGTACGAGCATTAAAATAAAAGATTTTTACTTTTATTTTGGCTCTCTTATTTATATTTACAAGTGTCAAAGTGATTGATCCGTTGTCAGATAAAAGAAGCTGTATGCCTTTCATTGAAATAATATACCGTGTCGCAGATATCCCCGAAAATAAACTAATGTATTATACGGAAGCGAAATAAGTTCAAGACAGAGTAGAATATTTCATGTTGTTTCAGGGAAATACACCGACCGGCAAAATAAAGGCACATTAAAAATTTTATTATATATAATGTTTTGCGACTAGCGGCTTATGCTACAACCAAAGCAGTATATATGTGTATATATGAAACTTTCAGCGGTCAATGCCACTAAACAGTCAATGACTTATTCGTGTATACATAATAACAAGAATGAGAGAAGTCGATGCGGAACGCGTGCCAAAGATATTTCGTAAACGAAGATGCTGAATTGTAGTTTTTATTGAAATGCTTCTATGAAATTTTCATTTTGTTTCTCGAGTCTAGGTATAGAACCATTATTAATTTTAGATTTAATAAATAATTTCAAACGCTTTTTGTAAATATAGTTACAATTTCAAGATATCAAAGCTATCAAACATGTACGCGCACGCTCACTATTTTATTTCGTTTTTACACATTGATTAGCACTATTAGTACTTATATTATTAAAGCATGAGAAAACAAGTAGAATAAAAAATTTGTAGAATATCACTATTTGACTTCGAGCATATCCGAAGCATGATCTTCGGTTACGGAAAATTTTTTCAATACGAACTTTCTTTGCAGAGCACGAGAATTACACATGTGTATTTTGGATTGTCTAAAAAAATATAGGAGAGTGATAATGTACACATACGACAGATTTTCATAGTCTAATGTATCCGAAAGAGTGCGTTGATATTTATAAACTGTCTTTATTTGGTAGCTATATACGAAGCAGTTGTTTGTGTATGTGTATTCGTCATCAGGACAATATACTAGAACTAAACACGCGACTTTTCTCAACTCCAAAGTCTTTTATGGTTTTATCAACGATCGATCGCGTAGCCGCGTTAGATATATAATTTTTTTTCTCAACCATTGCAGATTTTCTCCCTTTATACACATACCAACAAAGAGGGTGCAAGAAATCGCGAATATATATTCGAATTTCCTTTTAGTACCCAACTTGTACACAATCCCTTTGTATACATCAATGAGCCTGCACGTCTTACCCCATGAGCGGCTTGAATACTATCGAGAAGCGGAGCGAAGGGCTGATGCGCGCCCAGACCATGATGAAATATTCGCGTGACTCATATACCACTCGGGCGTGTTCGTATATAACATTATATACAAGCCCTCTACATAGCTGCTTGCGTGTGTTGGTGTGCAGCTCGTATACATACAGACGCGCGCATCAAGTACGTAATTCGGTGCGCGCTCGGGGGCTCGTTCGCTCGAAAAGAGAAGAAACGACGATTTCTTCAAGGATCTGTGGGGCACATCTCGTTAGGCTGCGTCAGGATCTTTCACCAATATACATTTGCGCAATGTTCGAGGAGAAAAAAAATTGCGCTATGATAGCACACGTGCGTTACGACGATGCACTATAGGCTGTTGCACGAGTCCGTGTAAGCTGAAGATTGAAATTACAGCGAATTATGCTTATCTTTATGTATTCTGTACTGTCTGTTTCTCTTTCGATAAATTTTCTGTTATCGAACCGACGTCGACATTGTATCATAATAATAATCCCCCTCGTCCGTGTGGCATACGTTTTGCGCGTTTCAAGTACAACGAAAATACGTCCATCGACACAGCACATGCATGCGCGAGAGTAAGCGCCGATCCTTTTCAATTCTCGAAACGTGTGTAACAGTCTTTATCTTTATATGCAGTGTAATTAAAATATTTATCAGCATGATCCATTCCACACCTAGATTTATCTGACATGTAGAAAAATCGTCGAATTGCGTGAGCGTCGATACGTTACATTTTATTTTTACGGATTCTTCGATGTCCTTATCCAAACTTCATATTCGTGAATTTACTGCGTATATATCGTGCTGACATCGTAATATTATCGCGTTCGTGCGTGTGCGCGCGGAGCAGATGATGTCGTACAAACAAACACGTGCCACGAAATCATATGGGCCGTTCTGAATACAAAACGAAGGTATACAAATACAATACACGGGTAATGTAGAACCACGGCGAAGCTCGCGTGCATACTACGTATGTGTGTGGGGTAGAAAAAGTATACATTTTTTTTCTTTATATATATGCATTATACGATTGATATCGATTTTTCTGATGCTACTAAGGAGGGCTCCGAACTGAATGTAATTCGTTCTGAGTGATGCTCGTTGCTTTCGTACACGTCGAATAGACCGTACCTGGACATGTGTGCAGCGGCAACAGCAGCACTCTTGTCATTCAATACCCACATATAACAAATTCTATAGAAGCCCTTCAACTTATCCTCTGCGTGAACCGAATTAATCGCAGATGGCCTCGCGTGGCTTAAACGTCTTCTGTTAGCGGCTCTCTGCTAGAATCTAAAATTATAAGCCGCGCGTGAGGCGCACTGACCAGATGAGTGTCTTTCCGTCGCAGCTGCAACGTAAACGGCTATTTTAATCAATTGAAATTATGCGGAGGCATAGAAGATGAAAATCGAGCTCTTGTGTAAAACAACACTGGAGTTTATATCATCCGTGGCAGGGAATTCATATGGTCTTCAATGTTTTGAAATGATGATTTCTATGTAAATATACGATCGATCGTAGGACGCGTCTGTCCAATAAAGTTACTTTTCCGCCAGTACATCAAGAGGTGTGATAAGGGCTTGCCTGTTAAAATAACACGAAATGTCAGAACAGTACAAGATGATTGAAGTTGCGCTTGTTGCACGAGTTATTTTTTTGCAAAGAGTAAAATAAAAACTAAAAACAGATAACTCGATGTCCTACGTTCCTAAAATCTGAAAACAGACCACCCGATATCGCGTTGGTCATAAAAATAATGAAACAATGTGTAGGTTTTTTTACCAAACGACCGGCGCACAGGCGCGTGCGAGTATACGGATGGCCGTGTGCAGCACATGCACGCAGCGAGTGTCACCGCGCGCAAACGAGGTGTGCACACAAGTTTATTACAGGCACTTCTACCCAGCATATAGTGTATTATTAAGTGCTACATAAATATCCCGTACTAGACGACGACGACGACGACATTGGATCTTGGTAATGCGCGCCTTGTGCCTGGCGCGCGCAATACTTTTGCCCTGCGCTGCTTATACGAGCCATCGTCGCGTCGCCGCCGCCTCTCCACCGCTGCTCTCCTTGAAATGCGAGCAATAAAGCCTCGATCAGGGGGCTTTGTCGAAAGATGAAGTACTCGAAATCTCGACCCGCACGGCCTTTTCAAAGCGAATACTCTAGGCCCGTTTCTTTGTTTTTGGTTGTAATATTTTCTTTGCCTAATAAAGACAATCCCACGTGAAGAAAAAATTCTGATTTATTCGCTTCCAAGCGATTCCAGTCCAATTTGCTGAAAAAAATCTCATTTTTCGGTGAAGATTATCGGACTCGCATAATCGTCTCGTCGCCATTTGAACGTGCCATATAATTGCGTACGGAGGCGTATAGTTCCGCCTTATATACCATAAGTACAATGCGGCGCGCTTATGGAGTAGAATATGCTGCAGCAGGGACTAACGCATCTAATAGTAAATCTCGACCGGAGAACGAACCACGTATGTTATTATTGTCTCGGTGTGCTCTAGCGCGTGTGCATGTAAAATCCGATGCTCTGAATTGATTTGATTTGCATATATGGGACTATTGTGTTTTCAGAGCTTATATGCCTGGGCGCACGTGTCATTTGCTTTGCGTATTATTTGCGCGCGCGCTTTCTCTCCCTCTCTTTCTCTCTCTTCGCTTCATAACTGAATTAAATATGTGTAATAGACGATATATCACGTTCATAATGCGCTTCTAGTTACAACAGACCAAAAATGAGAAAGAGAAACAACAACGTGCACGACACAAAGACATGCTCTCGAAAGCTAAGGGGAAATGCCCTTTGATGGACAGTGGCGCTCGTAATTCTTCCTTTTTCAAGTTTCTCATGTGTCCAGCTAGTGCGTGACTTTACTCGAGGGACTCAATTGATATACGCGGCTTCAAGAGCAAATATCGATTTTTAAAATTTATCGTTTCAAAGAAAATAAAGTCTCAAGAATCGAATCAATCGTCGATAAAAAATGTAAATAGATTCTCCAATACCAAAACTAAAGTTAATATCGAGCTATCTAGCATCAGCTTATCATGAAATTCATTCTCAAGATATTAAGTCGAAACGCCACCGCTTGCACCCATCAAGCGATGCGCATGTACAGGCTCTTACGATCTCAATAGAGCAGACCTTTTGTCAGTTGATTCAAGTTAATTAGATTTTTAACGATACTTTCGCGAACGCGCAAAATTCATATGAACAACCGGATGATAATCAATCAATTAGCTCCTAGCCACGGATCACTTTGAGTTCTATTGATATCAAGTACTTTTAAGTTGGGTGTATAAAAAATATATATATAACTTCTGATGTGGGAAAATGGCACTTAATATTGGGAAGCTAAAGGAAGTAATCTATTTTTCATGTCTATTTATAGTATATTTAGTACCTTGAACTCAGCATACTCAAACAACTTTGATCTGCAGATAGATACTATGCACGTATTCGATGAAATGAAAATTCAATTGTTTTTCCAAAAAATATGATAGAAAAGGCATCTATTGAGTAGAAACAAATGTCAGCTTTAATGAAAAATTATGGCTACGCGTTTGCTCGTGAGCACACGCGTGAGATGTATTATATTTAAAACACTACGAGCGTGCGCGTGTATATTTATAATAGAATCGTGTTACCGCGTGGTCGTCGACGTTGTCGTCTTATAATTTTTTTCTTTTTTTGCACAAAAAAGCAAGAAAATACCTAACCACGCAGCTCGCTTAGTCATATCCTTTTCAGCATACACGCAAGAAAGAAAAAAATATGTAATATAATTAGCGAGCTCGCGTTAACTTCTTCAGACGAGTCGTTATTACTTGTCAAGCATCCTGAAGAACCCTTCACGAAAAATTGATTCATTCGCAAAATTACCGTTAACCCTTTAACGCCTGAAGTGACCATTTTTGGACAACATTTATAGCGATGATTACACCGACTAAAAATTGTTTAAAAAACTTTTTAGATATCACTTTTTACGTAAAATTTAATGTACTTTTCGAATCCGGGATCAGAATTTTCAAAAATACATTGAATAAAAAGTTATAAACATTTTGTAAAAAAAAAACATGAAATTTTGATGAAGTGTTTAGAATTGATCAAAGAACACGCCTGATTTTTTTCAGAATTTTTTGAGCAATTTTTGGATTCTGAAAAAATGGTGTTATCCAGAAATCCAAAAATCGTTCCCAAAAATTCTGAAAAAATCAGGCGTGTTCTTTGATCAATTCTAAACACTTTTTATTCTACAACTTTTTCTTGTAAAGTTGATGGTTATCGAGTTAAAAATTGTCGAAATCATTTTATGACATACAGGTCTTCGGGAGTCATATTTATGATCGCCATATTGAATTTCATAATTATAACTATTTTACAATAAAGTATACGTGCCATTAACCAAATCTATATGCGTGAGACGCACGAGCGAACCTTCTTTTCGTGTTGAAATTTGAGTTAAACGAGATTTTTTTCTCGAAATTTCATGTTTTTTTTTTACAAAATGTTTATAACTTTTTATTCAATGAATTTTTGAAAATTCTGATCCCGGATTCGAAAAGTACATTAAATTTTACGTAAGAAATGATATCTGGAAAGTTTTTAAAACAATTTTTAGTCGGTGTAATTCATCGCTATAAATGTTGTCCAAAAATGGTCACTTCAGGCGTTAAAGGGTTAATTTGATTTGGCCTTTATTTTAAAATTCGAATCTTTGCAATTCTTAATCGATTGAAGGAGTGCTTCCATTTTAAATTGTATGTACAATGGTAGTCGCACATTTAAATTAAAATTTTGTGGAGCTTATTCACGAATGTAATTGACTTCAAAGTAGCGTAAGAAAAAGAGCTTTGCACTAAAAATTCAACCGAAGATATTAAGCTAAAAGAAATAAGAACACGCAAGGAAATCTACATGGCGTATGCTCTTAAAAAGCCTTTTTTTCTCGCGGCTGTTAACTGTAGTAGTTCAAGCCATCCCCTACTCATGCATGTCAGTTTGTCTTGTAATTAACCGTGTGAACTCGAGGCGCATCAAAACTATTCCGCGGAAAGGGCCTTGTTGGTAAGAACGTGCGTGCGTGTGTGTGTGTGTGTGTGTGTGTGTGTGTGTGTGTGGAAGTCCATTCTATGGCTCGACTCTTGTATTTTCCGTATCGCGTGAGAAGGTTTATAAAGCCTCGATGCAAAAGTAGCATTTGAAAAATAGCCATTTGTGCGCCATCTAATTATACAGTTCCCATTATTTTTATGATGTAATGAATCGTTTATTTAGATCATTGAAAATAATCAATCGATGTTACTTTTTGTTACAGGTCAATCAAACTTTTTGAAGTTCAATGATGATCTACTGGTAAGTGTAAAAATAAAATTATGTTCATTAACTTTTAACATAATAATTTAATAAAATGAATTTAAAAAAAAAACAGCGACAACAGCAAGACAAACACAATCACAAGCCTGTGTTTTCTAATTGCTCCGGTTATGCGCCTGTAATCAAAGAAGAGGAGCTCATTGGCACTGTGGTTATTCAAGTGCGCGCCGAGGATCAGGATCCACCAGACGAAGGAGGTAAACCAACGCCCACTTGATTCTTTTTTTTTCGTTTCCTTGACATAGAATTCTAATGAGCGGCATCCTTACTCTTGTAGGTACCATTACCTATAGTTTCGTCACGGCTAACGGCGAGAAGCTCAAATTCGAAATTAACAATCGCACGGGCGTGATCAGGACGACTTATATGCTCGACAGAGACGAGCCAGCTCGAGAAAAAGAGGTCTATCTGACCGTACTTGCCACGGACAATGGTCGACCTCAACTCGACGATGTCTGTACCTTCAAAGTTACCGTGGAAGACGTCAATGACAACGCACCGGTCTTCGATAAAGTTGTAAGTGTCATGTTAGCTGAATTCAAGCGTGAGATATAACAGCTTTTCTTTCCCTTTTTCTCGTTTTATCACACTGTTAATTTTCTTTCATTTATTTACTCAATATACGATAAAAAAAAAGCAAAGAAAAATTTTTGCCCATGTTTATCGATGTCTGCTAATGTCAGTTTATTTTCTTTTCACGAGGCTCTTACGTGAATTTTTTTCTCTTATTTATAAGAATTTTTCTCAGGTATATTTTTCATTCGCCTTTTTATACCATGGAAGTATGTATAAAACAATTTAATGTGCCCATGTCTAAAAGCACGTTAACTCTAAAAAACGGTTTGGAAAAAAAAATATTGTCGGCAAATAGCAATCAATTACTATCTTGCCTCGTTTTTATACTAACAAACGTTTTGCTTCGATTTTTGTTTGCCTTCAATTATAGGACTACAGGGGACCAGGGTGGAAGGTTGGTTTTCGATTATGATATACATTGATGATGATGATGATGATGGCGAGTGGATGAACGACCGATGTGTGCATGTTATGAGAACACGCGCATCTCGTGTGCACAAGCACACACACACACACAAATTCACTCGTTCGCTCCTTCTTTCTCTCTTCAAACGCTCTTGCAAAAAAATTCGTTCGAGAAAAGAAACGTTGCGAACTGCAGAGAGTGTCGCGCTGAAAAATGTCACGATCTTTGTCACTCTCTCTCTCTGTTTCTAAACATATGTGATGAAATTCTTTTTATATATTATTGTTATAATCTCTAAGTGTCTTCTTAGAAGCACGTATATGTGTATATACACTCGCACTCGTTACCTGTTTGATTCTGCCATATTGATTATTGAAATACACCCATACTTCACATATTTGACAATGATCTAGAAAACTTCGTTGACATTTTTTGTTTATTTCTCCACTATTTTCAACTTCTTCGAGACAAAAAATGTCAATACTATATTAATTGCACTTATTCACAATTTTAAAACTTGGCCTATGTGCAATCAATTCTTTAAGCACTGAAATGAGTTTTACATCGTCATATTTATCATTCTCTTTTACTTTTTATTATTTATTTTAAAAAAATCGTCTCAGATATTTTGAAAAACTTAATAACAAATTTGTGTTGCATGTTAGGTAGAAATTATAGCTATAAATGCCAAGTTAATTGTAATTTTTCCCCCTTTTTATACTTACACTGTATACCCAAGCAATTTAATTTAGCTGCAATCCGGAAAGTGAGTCTTGTGTAGTAGGAGGGTGCACGTGTGGTGTTTTATGTAATATCTTCTAACGAGTCTGTCGCATAAATTTTTTTCATTTCACGATTTTTTACTCAAGACAATTGAAAACAATTTTTTTTAATGTATTTATTTATTTAATTAAAAAAGTTTTAATTTCCATCTAAACTTATTGAACAATTTTTAAAACTTAGTTTTCAGAGCTTTGCATTTTCTTAAGTTTATCAATGATATTTGACTTTGAAAGCAGGAGAAAAATCGAAATTTCTTGACACTTCGCATGTATCGTTTGCTTTGTGTCAACGTACTGTGAGATTAGACGCGAAATGCTACATATACCAAGCTTATGCAGCTATTATTATTATTGTCATGCAGCACAGGTGGCCCTCTATACTACGCTTGATTTTTTGCATTTGAAATACAAAGCTTTTTAAGTCTCAGATATCTTCTTATGGGGAAATTAGATTATTTTATAACTTTACATGAACAGTTTATTTGTTAAAAACGCCAAAAAGCAAAATGTGTACACTTGAAAAGAATTGCTCATTTCATTTAGATCTTAAAAGTCAAATAATCTATTTGCATCTTGATAGTGCATGAATGACTCAATATACACACCCACGCATGGCTTAGTGTAGAAGATAACTTTCTGAATTCTCGAATCGCGGTATTTAAAATGTAGTAAAAAAAGAAATAATTATACCTAGCGCTGAGTTATGCAAATTCTTTTAGACGACCGATTAATCAACGTAATTAGTGCATTACCGAAGTACTGTGTCATTTTTATTTTAATTTAGGTCAATTGTCATCACGCGACTAATCAATTGAAAACTGCTTCAAATTAAAAAAAAATTAATTAAAACACCAACACGCAGTTATGTTTAGAAATTGCTATTGCGATACATGCGCCTTACAAATTATGAAATATCTTTCACTTTGCAAAAAGAAAAAACAAAATTGACTAGCTCAGCACAGATATTTCGCATACTAATTGCGCAAATATATGTTTATGTTTGAGTGTAATAGGAAGATGCATACTAATATTTTATAAATTTGCAAGACAACAATTTTTGAACAACTGACTAATGCATTTTTTTTCTGGTTCAAAATAGTCATATAAAGAATCGGTTCCACAAGACTTGAACGTTGGTCGGGAGGTGATGAGAGTTTCGGCCACTGATATCGATGATGGAAAAAATTCTGAAGTTCGCTACAGCATATCGCCCAAGCGACCAGAGGATAGCATTTACTTCCGGATCGACAGAAACACTGGTGTCATATTCCTCAATCATTCGATTAACGTAAGTATTACTGAATCACTCAAACTTTATCTTTTATATTACATCCTTCTAACCCTTTTATCAATGCAGCAAATTCCCGGCTATAAGTTCAGCATGACAGCAAAGGCAGAAGATCGGGGTGACCCACCAAAGTATAACGTCATCGATCTCGATATCTTTGTAGTTGAGTCACACAAGAAAGCACCGACGTTTACGTCTATTGTGCCGGATACAACGATCCAGATTCCTGAGAATTTTAGTGATTACGAGGCCGATATCGTAACGCTTGAAGCCCAATCGAACATTGAAGACAGTCCAGATTATTTTCTGTTCGAAATCGTAACTGGTCAAACAGAACAGACCAACAAAAAAAATAATTTCAGGTATGTTATTTATAAAATAGTCGAAAATTCGGCCTCAAATAACTGAATAACTGAACTGAATATAAATGTTACGTATTATTGCAGGTTGACGACCGAAGGAAATAAAGCTAAAGTAAAACTAGGCGCTGCCCTTGATTATGAGAGTAATACCGAATATACCCTGATTATCCGTGTTCAAAATAAGTACCAGCTTGGTGCAGAAAAGATGATTCATATAGAAGTTCTTGATGTGAACGACAACATACCCGTTTTTCGAGAAATGAAAAAGGGAAGTGTACTCGAGAATGAACCTCAAGGAACACCAGTGATGCAAGTACGTGCTATCGATGCCGATGGTACAACTGCTCACAACCAGGTTACCTATGCCCTCGGTAACTATCAAGATTTGTTCACTATTGATAGTTACACCGGCAACATTACGACTCTGACAACATTCGATCGAGAGCAAGATTACACTTACACCGTTAAAGTTATCGCTACAGACAATTCACCCAGTGCTCTGTTCAAAACTGGCGAGCATAACAAAGGTGAACAGAATTTCCGCATTGAAATTGCCGACAAAAATGATAACCAGCCGAAATTCACTAAAGACGTTTATGACGATAATCACGTGTTCGAAAATGCCAACAAGAACGCTCTTGTTACCGAGGTTTATGCAGAAGACGCTGATTCAGCGAGCACGGTCATTTATAGTATTATCCATGGAAACATCGACAATAGTTTTTACATCGAAAATACTACCGGTAAAATTCGTGTCAACAATGAGCTCGATTATGAAACTATAACTGAATATAGTTTGACTGTTCGAGCCTTTGACGGAATTTTCGATCATACAGCTATCGTTAAAATCTACGTGGAAAACGTGAACGACAATCGACCGGTTTTCGAAAACTTCAAAAAAAATCCTATCATCGAAGAAGAGAGAGTATACCCAGGATGCTTGACAACTGTAAGCGCATATGATCCTGATATCAAGGATCGGAATGCTGATCAACATATTGTGTACTCTATTTTGCGACCGGAACATCAGCCTCTAATTAGTATCGATAATAATGGCTGTTTACGTCTGAAAAAACCCCTGGATCGCGATCCACCCAATGGTTATCCAGTTTGGACTATAAGTGTAATAGCGCAAGACGAAGACGGTGGTCCAAACTCTCTGAACAACGTTGAGGCTGTCAATATCACTTTGACAGACATTAACGATAATGCTCCAATTCTCGACATGCCTTACCCTGTGATTTGGTACGAAAATCAACTACCCGGTAACATAACGCAGCTAAAAGCTCGCGATTACGATTCAGAAGCCAATGGACCTCCATTTGATTTTTCCATTGCTCCATCTGCTAAAAGAATTATTCTTGACTCCTTTGAAATTCGAGGCAAAGATTTGTACGCCAAAGTTCAATTTGATCGTGAAGCGTGCAAAAGCTATACAATTCCTATAGCCATTAGAGATAGTGGAAATCCACCTCTTACTGGGACTTCAGAACTTATCGTCATCATTGGTGATGTCAACGACAATGCAATGCTACCAGGTTCAAGCTCGATATTTGTTTACAACTATAACGGCGAAGGTCCGAAGGTTGACATAGGCCGAGTTTATGTTAATGATTCTGATGATTGGGATTTGAATGATAAAACTTTTGATTGGTACAACGGTCGTATCGAAAATGGTTTTAAATTAAATAGAGACACCGGTATGATTACTCTTGCTCCAGAAGTGAACAACGGATCGTATTTGCTGAAATTCACCGTTACTGAATCAGGTAATTTTCAAAAATATCTCTATTGGTTGTTCATAGTTGAAATTCATATTTTAATATTGTATACTAATTAAACAGGATTTCATATCAAGACACATCAAGTTGATGCTACTGTAAATGTCACCATCAAACAAATACCTAAAGAAGCTGTTGAAAAGTCGGGCTCCATTCGGTTTATGGGTATCACTGCTGAAGAATTTGTATCCCCCTACGAATCTGGAGAGAGTAGAAAGGACATACTTCAAAGGCGACTTGCGAACATTTTCAATACTTCCATAAACAATGTCGATGTATTTACAGTATTGCATTCTCCTCATCAGAACAATTCAGTCCTTGATGTGCGTTTTTCTGCTCATGGTAGTCCATATTATGCAGCGGAAAAACTCAATACCCTCGTTACACTGAAAACTGAAACTATCGAAAATGAAATTGGACGCGATATTTTGCTTGTTAACATCGATGAATGCCTCTTCGAAAAGGTGACGTAAAATTAACAATTGAAAACGTTTAATCGTTATTTTGAAACATTCAATACTAAAATAAAAATTTTTTCGACATTTAGGTTCACTGCAATGGCAACTGTCGTAGTAACTTGAATATCAATAGTTCTGATCCTTACGTCGTTTACACGAATCAGAGTTCTTTTGTTGGCGTACGAGCTGTCATTGATCCTCTTTGCACTTGCCACATCCAAGATCCAGTTAAATGCTTGAACGGAGGTTCACCTAAAGGTGATCACTGCGAATGTCCGCCTGGAATGATGGGACCCAGATGTGAATTATTGTCGATTGGATTCCACGGCGATGGTTACGCTATCATGCCACCTACAGGACAGGCTTGCGAGGATTCCCATCTTGGTTAGTAATATTTAGATAAACTTTTTTATAAAAAATGTGAAAAAGAGAAAAATTTATAACAAAATTTTAAAATTTAACAGGACTCGAAATAACCCCTCATTCTAAAGATGGGTTGATTTTCTATTATGGACCAATGCATTATTTTCCTAAATTGGGTATTCAAGATTTCATATCCCTTGAATTACAAAATGGAAATCCCGTTTTGTATGTCGATTATGGTAAAGGCACTGTTATGCTTGACAGATCCGAGTCTAGCAAAAACAAAGGTGGCGAGAATAAATTGTTTTTAGCTGATGGAAAGCCTCATAGAATCGATATTTATTGGACCAAAACCGTAAGTTTAAATTGGTCGTAGATTAACTAAATTATAATGAGAGGAATATACAACTTATAATTTAAAATTGTGTTTTAGAACATTGAGATGAATATTGACAATTGCGCTGCATCGAGTTGTATGAGACTGTATGCGCCAATAGGACCCAGTGAATATTTAAATATTAACGGACCCTTACAATTAGGAGGATCAATAAAAAGTTTACAGGAACTGGGAGAAAAATTCAAGTGGGAGTATGTACCTACGGATAAACATTTTGCGGGTTGCATTACGAATATGACAATAAACGGAAATGTAAGTAAAATATTGAATCTTTTTTATTTATAACTCTTATTGAAACTTTAAGGATGGTATAACATTCTTGTTTACAGATTTACAACCTTGGTATGCCATCGGTCTCACATAATGCTGACCCAGGATGCAGTAGTGGAATGGCAAAGGCCGTATCCTTTGCCTTTGACACTAATTTCCTAGTGACCATAGCAGTTTGTCTTTCGTTCCTACTGATTTTAGTCCTAGCCGTTGTAGTACACAGACGCAAGACTGATGACCTTTATGGAAAAGATATGGACGACACAAGAGAAAACATAATTAATTACGAGGATGAAGGAGGCGGCGAAGTTGACACCGGTTACGACCTTAACGTACTGAGAGATATTATGTACGACCCATCAAATGACATGAAAATCAATGCTGGATTGGGCAAAGGTAAAGCTTGCAACGGTTAAAAAATTTGCTTTATTATGAAAGTGATATTTTCATACATTTTTTTATTCAACTAATTCTAGAAAGCGACGAAATTCCTGACATTTGCGGTTTTCTCGATGGTAAAAAAGAATGTTGCGATAAAGATCCAGAGACGAATCCTTTTGACGACGTTCGCCATTATGCTTACGAAGGCGAGGGTAATTCCGATGGTTCTTTGTCTTCACTGGCGTCATGCACAGATGATGGTGACTTAAACTTCAACCATTTATCGAACTTTGGACCACGTTTCCGTAAACTTGCTGATATGTATGGTGAAGAACCAAGTGACGAAGAAGAAAGTAGTGAAGCAGGCGCCACTGCAGCTGGAGGTGATCGAGACAGCGAAAGTTGGTGCTGATACATCGTAGTGCGTAATGCAATTGTAAAAATGTACTGGTTCGTCGCTAGGCCGCCATCAAGTCCACGACGTAGGTTCGACATTTACGAATTGAGACTGCAGCCACGACGTACTTAAAACCGAAAAACAAGTGTGTATGGAAACTACTTGAAATAACTTTGAGAAGTCTTATAACGAAAGGACTATTATGGAAACTACTGTTTTCGTAGTGTCAAAGGCGCACAATCGAAGATCTTCTATATACATGTGTTTTAGCTTTAAAATAAGATTCAATCTAAATATTTTTGGAAAATTGTCAATATACACGATTCATTCGAATCTGGTGTAGACTGAATTTGAAGTGTTCGGCTATAACTTTTTTGCGATTTGTCGATCAAACATTCTTCGACAATCCGTGAATATTAAGCCACCAAAGGTCATGGAAGAAGGCCTCCATATTTTCTTTACTGTTAAAATTAATCAATTATACGATAGTATCTATGAAAATCTTAAACTTTTTGACAATCATAATGAACCACTAGCAAAAATGACCTTCCGTTACACAATTTATTACTTAAAAACAGTTATTTATAACACAGTTATTAATGTTTATGAGAGAATAAGATATTCTTTACCTAAATTTTTTTATACTAGCATAGTCAACAATAGCCCTATTCAAATCGTATGAATTAATTATTTACAGCGATACGTATTGAGGTAAAATATTAACGTTAAAAAAAAAAGAATTACAGGGTGATTTTTTCGAATCGAACGCTTCGATTGATCAAACTATACTTAGCATTTATCACAGTGGCTCATTAATGTCACTACTTGAAATGTCATAATTTTTTCATGCGACGCGCATTACTGATAAAATGTGCCAGAATATTAACAAGTACGACGAGCTTAATGTTGCAATTTAAGTACATTTAGTTTATTGCCAGATGAATGACGATCGACTATGCGCATAAAATTTTGATCAACGTCTGTTAATTTTAGACAAAAGATTATAATGAAGGAATCTAAATGCAAGATTCTCAATCACCACTTTTTTTCAACTGTTAAATTGTATTGCAGATTTTTTTAAATATTTTCTTTTAGATACTTTTTTATAACAAAGTAATTTTTACTCTTTAATTGTACATACATGTGACGGAAGTATTTTTTTTAAATGATTTTATAATTTTTTTTATGTCTGCATTCCATCGTTATTATTATGTACATACATTATGATGAATTTCTTTTTCGTTTGAAAATACATAACTTATTTTCTTTATCGATCAAATTTCAAAGCAGCGAAGATCAAATGCCATAACAAAGTTGATTAGTTTTTCAATACTTCATTGTCATAGACACATAAAAATATTTAAACGTAGTGATAAGTATTATCATTGAATCAAGTAAATTCGAGCCAATGCCAAGTTTTGTCTCGAAAGTATTTGACATTGTTGTCCACATTGATTGACAAAATAATTCCTAATATTGATAAAATACACTGAAAATGTTGATTTATCCTTAATTATTTTACTCGTTCATTATATTACAGTTAAAGTCGTTAAATTATCATCAATCATAACGTATAATTTTTTTAGCTACTTGTATAAAAATTAGCTCACTTAAGTGTAGAATAAGATTTTAAGTCTTCTGGAAGAGTATTTTGATCTCTGAGAGTGGTTTAAAAAATTCCAGCTGTAGATTAGAAATAGTTTTAATGTATATAAATTTATTTATTATAAATTATACAAATAAAACTATAATTATTTAATTTATAGATCGTTAGCTTGTACTCGCTGATAAAATTCCAGAGGTGTAATACCAAAGTTCAATTCCGTAACTTTTTCATCAATGAAAACGAGTTGCAATATATGATTATTAAAAATATAATTTCCATCAATGATGAAAGAGTTGATTCGAGAATAAGTTGAACGTTGTACAAAGATGTGGCGTAAGTGTTTCCATTTAATTGTTCAAGAATGGCAATGAAAAAAGAAATTTAATTCTGCTATTTATGTACAAAAAGTACAATATTTAGTAATTAATGAATTTATCTTAGAAATGCTTTGAGAAATTTTTATTCAATGTATTTTTATAACTAAAGCTGAGTATATGCGATACTTCGTAAATGTGTTATGAAAATGTATTAGATTTCATAATTTTTATTCGATATGTAGCGAGCGAAGAAAATATAACACTGCCTAATCTAGAGAATCGAAGTATTTTCTCAATATCCAGTGCAGCTTACAAGTATTTACATATTATTCATAAGGAAAGCAGTCTTCGAACTTAGAAAGATTAAAATTTATAATTAAAACTATTGTAACATTTGGATGAATGAAAAACTTATTGAAAATAAAGTGGAGGGATCGAAACATAGCAGCTAAATCATATTAAAATAGTATATTTTAAAGGCGTCATTTAGCCAAACAAACATATGTGATAGTGAAGGTTCGAAATAAATGATCATAAACTTCATCCACCTATAATGTCAATCCATTGTTAAATATCAGCGAAACGTATGTAATTTTATTTATATTTTTATTACAAATAAAAAATTATTCAAATAGTATGCTCTGGTGGGAGTTTTATTGTACACACCTCTCTCCTGACAAAGTATATTCCTTCATTGATTTTAAAATGTGACGCGTTGAGTTTGCCTCGATGACCAAAGTGCGTAAATAGCAATTCTGAACCTCCATCTGTCGCTCGGTAATTGAAAAAAAAAAAAAAATACAAGAAGCAAAACGATCAATCGTGTGACATTGATTTGTCACGATTGCCAGCTTGCGATGAGACACACCCACAAAAATGATTTGCCGAGAGCCCATTGCTTGACGTATCATCTGCCTTTTTTTCAATCAGATGTTCGCCGGCCCTTGCTAAAAAGGCTTCAGTATTCCTCGTATACGCGTCTGCCGTGCGTCCAGAGAAATGATTATCAAAGAAGCCCGTCGTATCGCGAAAGATGTCACTAAATATATTGCGCAATCCGTCGACGAAATTCGTGCGCAAGTGTACTCGGAAAACATTATAGGCAGCATTTTCCTTATAGAGCTCCGTAGGTAGGCGATTTTTCCGCGGGGGTAATCATCGAATCTTGCGTCGAGCTTAACGAACCGAAGCCAATAATTTCGCGGAAATAATGAACTCGCAGGGCGGCTCGTCATTCTCTCTTACTCATTCGAGTCTGTTCAATGGGTCGCAATCAACCCCTTTTTGTTTTTGCGCACAGATTTTTCTTGGAGTCCGCGAACGAGTCCCCGCATTTCATATGCCGATCTTTATTTATTGCGCTTGGAAACCCCATATTATCTGCACACATGACATGTATGGACGAGCTTCCAAGTGCGTCAATCGAGCTTCAAACCCTTCGCAGAGAAAAAACAGTGGCACGCGAAACGGGGGGTAGTATAAAAACGAGCGATCTGTTGCAGGACGCTCGTATTTAGCGCTGACGGCTTCGGTTGTGCACAGTACTCGCTTAAAAATATAAAAATTCAGTGCTCTCGGGTTGTCGCTCTCGATCGCTCGTTACAGAAAGGAATTGTTTGATCCCCTCGGATATCGCCGAGAACATGTGAGTTGTATCGATATCGTTGGTGCAAGTTGCAGCCGATTTAGATTTTTTACACTCAACTCATAATGTACGTCCGTCTGTAGGCCCAGCAACGCTCATCCAAGTGCCAAGCTAGCTCTGCCGACTCTGGCCCTGTGCTGCGTTATGATATCGCTGGCCGTCGAGACGGAGGCTCAGCTGAACTTTTCCACCGGTTGGGGCAAACGAAGTGGCGGCGGCGGCGGAGACGACTCGATCGCCGTAGGACCGTCGTACGCATCGGGCGTCGACTCTTTCATGGACGAAAAGTTTCAGAAGCAGCAACAGCAGCAGCAGAGGCTGTCGTCGGACCTCGACGAGTTCGTGCGCTTTTATCGGCGCTTCCGGAAGGTAAGTCGGCTCACGGGTGACAATCGGCTGACGCCATTTGAAGATCTGTATCATTTCCAGGCAAGGGACCACTATCAGCTGCAGGACCCCGACGCGTGATTGGATCGAGCGCCTGCTGGAACGGAACGACGATACGGGCAAATAACGTCGCCACTCCGAAATGCTTCGACCTTTATTATTTAGCGTAATTACTCGGAGACATCAATTTATGTATCCAATTGAGTGAACACGATTTGGAAAATCAATAAAGTTATCATTATCATTAATTTTATAATATCTTAAATCTAAAACACTCGTTATTGCATTATACAGTTTTGCTATCTGCCTGTGCTCGTGGCAACGTTCGCTTGAAAATCGCGCGAAAACGCGTGCATACATAGGTTCAAACTGTTCAAACTTTTTTTAGCTTGACAGTCAGAAACGAGCGTCGCGATAGCGTACGTCTGACATCGCTCGGACCAGTCAGCCAACTGCTGCGTGAAATTACGACGCCGAAACGTGCAATCTCGTCTTCGACTCCGTATCCATCGCCCGCAAACGATTCGTCTGCTCTGCCTATCGTGGCTGCGTATATCTATATTTACATATCACGTACAATAAGATGTAACGATGATACGTGTGTGTGCGTATGCATGTATACACGATGTGGGTCGAAAGAAGGGGGTTGAGGAGGGATCGTTCAGTATATATTGTGCGTTCTGCTTGGCAGGTGGACGACTCCTCGAGTTTTGCCAAATTGCCTCTCGATAATATAATAAGTTTTCTAAAACTTTTGCTGCACGTGTGACTTTTTGAGCGAATACCGCCGCCGCCGCGGAGAGCCAAAGTAGGAGACGTTTTCGAGTCTTGCGAAAGAGACGAGAAGCACGAGGTGCCCGCGGTGCCTGTATACATGTAACGTGTACATATAGGCGGTGCGGTTCACGAAGCTAGAGTCTTCTGCCTTCTCGATGCTATAGCCACGCGTTTCTCGATAACCCCTATAATAGGTGTATTACGTCGATTATTACGGGGAGGAAACACACGTGGGTTTCGCAATAATACATCTTGCATTTTGGCTTGACATCCGTGACTGAAGACTGCTATTAGTGGGGCTCTCAGCCATCTAGTGGGCTAATAGTGGCAATTTTTCCTGCGAGCGCATGTGACGATTATAAAATAGCTGACAGAGGAGAATTTCACAACGTGCTGCACCGCATCTGCCTCTTCATCTTCTTCTCTCGTAGTGTCACACGTCTGCGACCATTGGAAAGCCAAGATACAAAATAGAATTATGTACTCGCGTTACATACCGTCGCGCTTCTTGTTGCCACTGGCTCAACGACGAAGCGCAAGCTCCTCGTCCGCGAGCAGCTACTATCATCAGCAGTTGAGGCGACGACATTTCGGAGACTTGTTTCACTGCTTCTTCTGCCGAACGAGGCTAAGGGAGCACGGGGCCCAATTGGCACGACTCTGCGCCAGGCAGTTTGAATTCGTCGCCGCACAGCGTGCCAGGCGTAGCCTGCAGATATTTCAACTCTACTCCAAGATCTGGGACGAAGTCGCTCTCCGCGAATTCGCCAGGTCGTGGCGCAGACGCCTGGCCAGAAAAGCGCGCGACTTCCTCGTCGGCGCGGTCGGTGTCAGTGTTTACAATTGGGACCAGCAGAGAATTCACGACAAGGAGCTTTACAGGTAAGTAAGCGCGCATCTAGTCTCGTCGACTGCAAAGATCCTCGCTGCTTTCGAGTCGCTGCTTGACGGGTTGATTTCCATTTTCAAGTTACAGTCAGGAGATCGACGGTATACACGAGTTGCGCGATTGCACGACTGTCTGCCCGAACTGCCACTTGAGGCTCATCGTCGACGCAGCTCGGCCAGATGTACAGTACTGTAGGTGCCCTAATAGTAAATATGCACTCAACAAAGCCCAAGAAGAAGGTACTTGTTTGAATATTCATTTTATAAAATCATTGCTACTTTCTCTATTGTACCTAATGTATTTGGACTTTCTAATGCAGGCATTGATTGGTTACCATTTTTGGAGAGGCAGGATATGCTTGTTTGGAGGAAAGAAGAACAGGGCCTTTATGCATACAAAGTATATGGATCATTCAATGATGTCACTGCGGAAGACTTGTTACAAGTTCAAATAGATATTGATTATCGTAAAGAGTGGGATACCACTGCTCAAAAGCTTGAAATAATTGATACAGAACCTCTTACGAAAAATGTACAAGGTAGCCAAACTGAAGTAGTATATTGGGAAATGCTTTGGCCTGTAAGTAAATTTTTCCTTATGCATGTATCTTCATCCATAAATATTCTGAAATATCTGTGAATTTCAGCGATTCTTTGCCAATAGAGATTATGTGTATCAAAGAAGATGGCTATATGACAAAAAAAAAGATGTGATTATTATTGTTAATAAAGGTGTAGACCATCCAAATGCTCCAGATAGACAAGATACTTACAGGTACTAAATATTCATTTGTTAAATTAAATTTTAATTAGATATCAGATTTATTAAAAAATTAATTAATTAGGGTGAAGACCTATTGGTCTTGCATGGTCATAAAACCATTCAAAAGTATTAGTGAACCCGGTATTGAATTTGGCTTGACATATTTTGAAGATCCTGGAGTAAGCATACCTTCTGCTGTCACATCATGGGTAGCAATGTCTGGTAATATAATTAAATAAAAATAATTCATTTAAAATTGATCAAAAGAGTATAATATTGACATACTCAATGATTGCTTTTCAGGCTTACCTGATTATCTGTGTCGAATGCGAGAGGCTGGGAAAAATTATAAAAGTTACAAAGCATCATTAAAAACTGAAAACATTAAGACTAAATCTATCCAAATGAATGATGATCAAGAAAGTGATAAAAGTTTATTATCTGTGAATAATGACATCAAACAGATTGTTGTACCTGAAAATTCTGATTCTAATACTAATACAAAAGATCAAACACAAGAAGATAGTATACGACAGCCTACAAAAACTGCGAGTGAAGATAATACTTCAGAAGGTAATAATAAGACAGAAGAACAAGAAGAGAGTAGTGATACAGACTCTCAAGATGATAATGAACCTGGATTTCTAGATTATTTCTTCAGAGCTAAGTTATTTGCATAGCACAAATAGTGAAGTATAGAACAACAGAGAGATTATTTACATCCAAAATTAATAATGTTATGTACAAAGATGATGACCCTCAACTGATTATTTCAGAAAATATAGTTACTAGTAATCAGTTTTTTGCATGTATTAACTATCTAACAAGTTAATACCCTGTGATAATGACGAATGTATATAAAGAATACACTTTTTCAATCAATTATATATTTTATGTGGCACAACCTTTTGGGTTAAAAACGAATTATGAATGTATAATTGTAAACTGCCGTGAGTTGAAGAGGCATTTTTACAAATTTTAATTTTTTCATTGGATTTACATATCTGTTATAAGCCCGATTGATGTAAATATTCATATTGTAATATAGATAATTGTTTATTTCTTAAAATAAATAACTGTAAATGATATACGTAATTAAAAATTATGTACTTTAATTGACTAAACTGTTTTGTTTAAATTGAAATTAAAATTGTTATGTTAATTACATTTAGAAAATTTTATTAGTAGATAACTAAAAAAAACTCGATTTCACATTGCAGCAGAAGTGCTTTTAATATGTCAAAAAAATCGCATCAAAATTTTTGAAATTCGTATTTTACATTCAAGAATGTTACAAAATAAATTCATCCTTTTTTCACTAACGATGTTATACACGTCACACGTAGTTATGTTCGCGTTAAAAATTTATTAAAGTTATGAAGAAGTCGCTCAGGTAAAAGAAAATTTCGTCATAGATCTTTTTTTTTCTATAATACTTCAATATTGGTACATCATTTTAAGATTTAATTCATTTCAACTTCTCAATAGTTTTTTTTTTAATATTTATTTAATTACTTTTTTAGAAATAAAAGCAATTTATTTCCAACGTTTTTTACAAATAAATTCTGAACAAGTGCAGTACAAGGTAAAGCATAAAGATAGTACATAAGTACAGCACATTTGACTATATACAATTTTAGGAATTTTCAAATTCAGATCATTTGAATCAACTCATTCTTTTGTTTTTTTCGATAACATTTTTCAACTATTTTTCAAATATCAAAAATTATATCTGAATTAATATCTGGATATGAAGAATTATGTCTCTTCTAAAGCTGACAGTAAAGAATCTGTCTCATCATCAAAATAAAAAGTTACTTCAGGTGGTATTTTTATTGGCTTTGAAATGAAATGAGAACAATCTTCATCATGACATTTTTGAAACATAACTTTACCAATGAGATCAACAATGTAATAAACATTATTGCTTTTATGTTGACGTCCAATATTTTCACAGTATCTACAAATAAAAATTTGAGATATTAAATAACAAAGGTTTATCTCTTAAAAATCTATACATAATTTGAATGTTTCAACTCACCTATTACCCATGACTTCAAATAATATTGCTCTTTGCTTTTCATTAAATTTACTATCCCTAATTTTTCCTGGTTTCACATGGTCTGAAACAAATTTGTCTAAGCATGGATAAGGTGACTTTGGATACTCTTTACAAATAAATGATCGTGCCATGTTATTTTGAGAATATTGTGAATAAGTTTGCAACTGGGCTTTCTTATCTTCATCAAAACTTAGCAGTTTCATTCTTTTCTTTTTTGGTAAATAAGATATCATTGATTTTAAAAATATTTCCATTTCTTTATTATTTGATTTATTTTCCCAAATATAATCACAATCAGGAGCATGAATTAAGTGTGAATTTTTTCCATACTTAGTTGCCTTGTAAACTCTGAAATGTCTATTTTTTGTGTATACATTAACATCAATGAACAATTTTTTTCCTTTATCTGTTTCTACAAATAACTCTTGCAAGTCTTTTTTATCAAATTTACTAAGAATTTCATGTTGAGTTTCTTGATCACTGTCTACAAAAGTAGCAAGATCCGTGCAGATTAGCTTGATTAAATGTCCTACATGGAAGTTATTTTCAAAAGCTACATCTTTAGTACTAAATATCAAATGTTTGCTAAACTTGCCAGGTCTGGAAGAATCAAGATTTATCACCATAGTTCTATCACAAACATAATTCCAATGTTGTTTTATGTATGCGCAAGTAATATCTATCAGCGTACAAGTCATTCTTACACCATTTTTATCTTTATTTATTTCTGTTTCATATTCGAGGTCGTAATAAAGAAAGCATGGTGTGTTTTCTGGTATTACCTGACAAACAATATATTTTCTGTTATAAAAAATTGTTGCCCAAAGACTAATAAAGTGGCTTTATTGTAAATCTATAAGTTACCTCATAAAACACTCTTCTTTCTGCTGGTACATGCTCACTTTCAGTCCAAAAGTCCTCTGGGTAGGTGACAATGAATCGTCGTTTGCCACTCTCGTCTTGGAATACAAAACAACAGAGGATATCGTCACCATCACTGCGTTCTGCGGCATCCGCCAGTGCATCATGTTGCTTCCAAAATTCCTCTTTGTATGGAGCCGGGCGAAATATCGAACGAGGCCTTTCAAGATCGTCTAACACTGCGGATCGTCTTTTTCTCGATTCCTCGATCTTCTTATCAAACTCTTCGTATAATTTATCCAAGGAATTGCCGTAAAACCTTGCCGAAGGGATCGGAGGAGTCATTTTGAGAAAATAGGAAATTTGAAATAATTACTCCTGTATTGTTTACTCGACTCAGAAGCGCGCAATGCACCGCATGTCGCAGACGACAGCACAAGACTAAGTAAATAGTAGGCAGTAGCGAATAGCGATGCGGGGTAACGGCCAACGGGCATTGGATGCTAGGATTGTGTTCTTTGAACGTGTTCTGACAAGCTTCATATATGCCACGATTCCCGCGTTTATCTAGACCAACCAATAGTCATGACGTCGACATTCGAGTTGGGTATTTTGCAGGAAGCTTAGATTTTATTTTTTATTCAATTTCGAGTTTCGATTTTTTTGAGCTCAGATGTAAACTCCATTGAGAACAAAATTGTTGACCAAGCCTATCAATATAAATTTTCATGCGATATTTCGAAAAAATCTCTTTGACAAAAACCAATGATGATGAAGTTGGTTAAACATTCAATACTGTTATACGAAGATTATTTAAAAAGGTAAGATTTTATAACCTAATTATTGAATATGTTTATGTCATGGCAATATCGAGCGATAAAATCAATCAATTATTATAATTTTTGTGCTACGAATACCCTCACATCTAATAATCATATATAAGATGTTTTTTGCAAAAACACAGGGCGCTCATAGAATTGGTTATTTCGCGGTTTGTATAAAGCGGATTACATGCATTTTTAATGTCTAATTATTGATATGGTTCAATTTTTGTTCAAAAATTTATTGGTTTTGTAAACATGGACGTCATTTGTTATACATGAAGAAATGAATAACATGGTGGAATCCATAATACACAAATGAAAATTTAGACGTTGATCGTCTTCTGAACAAATATGTGAGATTGTAAATCGCAATAATAAGTAATATTTAACATAATTGAATATAAATTTATTCTAAATTATAATAGGTGTGAGTGATACCCTTGTATGTGAAATTGAAGATAAGCGATTTGTGAAAATGACTTTCCACATACATCGCATACGTGAGTGATTTTATGTACTTTATTCATATGGTTTTTGAGAACTGTTGGGTAGCTGAATGACTTTTGACATTCATCACATTTGTAAGGTCTGAAATTGTAATGCACCGCATCAATGTGGATTTTAAGATGACCTTTTTGTTTAAATTTTTTTCCACATGTATCACATGCGTGTGAAATACCATTATGTACCGCATCAATGTGGGTTTTGAGTGAACTTCGGTAACCAAATGCTTTTTGACATTTATCACATTTGTAAGGCTTAAAATGAAGATTAAAATGAACTGTATCAATGTGGAACTTGAGATGATCGTTTTTTGAAAACGTCTTACCACATACATCACATGTATGTGCGATACCAGTATGCTTCACATCTATATGAGCTTTAAGGTTAGCTTTTTGTGAAAATATTTTTCCGCATGTATCACACGCCTGAGGGATACGATTATGTACCGTGTCAATGTGGACTTTGAGAACATTGTTGTAACTGAAAGACTCTTGGCATTTGTCACACTGGTAAGGTTTGAGTTTATTGTGCACTGTATTGATGTGAACTTTGATTTGACACTTTTGTGTAAATCGTTTTCCGCATATGCCGCATGGATGTGTAACACCTTTATGTACCGAATCGGTGTGGATTTTCAGATAACCCTTTCGGTTAAATTTTTTCCCGCATATATCGCACGCATGTCTGATACCATTATGCATTGCATTGACATGAACATTGAGATTAGCTGTTTGAGAAAATGTCTTCCCGCACACATTGCACGTTTGAGCGATTCCGTTATGCACCATATCAATGTGGGATTTGAGAAGGTTTTTAAAGCTAAATGATTCTTGACATTCATCACATTTGTAAGGCTTGAGTTTGTAATGCACTGTGTTGATGTGAACTTTAACTTGATTCTTTCGGACAAAGTTTTTTCCGCATTTATCGCATGTAAACTTTATGCCATTATATCGCCGGTGCTTATGAAAAAAAACACAATGAAATGTGCTATGAAAAAAAACCTGTTTGTGAAACGCCGTGAAGAAAAACACTCTTCATCGATACGCCGTGAAGAAAAACACTCTTCATCGATGCGCCGTGAAGAAAAACACGCTTCATTAAAACGCCGTGAAAAAAAACACGCTTCATTCAAACGCCATTATTGGTATAAAAATATCTATAAATAAATTTACAATTTATTACTTTAATCAGACATATTACTAAAAATTTTAACTAATATAAAAATGTATATAATTATTTATATTAATTTAATTTAAATACTTTTGGAATTTCATAAAAAGTATGATTATTTAATGGAAAAGTTAC
>CACVKI010142445.1:0-10073 GCA_902732785.1 Trichogramma evanescens | reverse complement strand
ACTTTACACTTATTTATAACAAACAAGGTAAAAAACTTTTTTCTAGCAAGTGAACGTTATACAGTAGCAAACGCAACGCAGTGCAAAAGTAACGTTTTATTATCGAGCTATGTTTAAACAAAACCGTTAGCGCGGGTTTGGGCCGATTATTCGAAACATGGTTAGGAATCGAGTCAGTAGATGGCGCTAACAACATAAAAAAGTCCCTAGACTCATAAAAGAACGCTTATATTAATTTTGAGTAGTTTCATTCATTTTGGCTACAATAAACATAGAAATATCGATACTAAATAGGCTGTATCTTACGATAGAATTGGAATTTTAAAATTCTGATTATGGCGCTGAAAAGCTGAGGAAAAAACCTATCGAAAAAGTTATGAAGATTATTAAAGTTAGTCTTTAGACTCATTAAAAAACGCCTATAGTGATTTAGTGTTATTTTATTCATTTTTGCTAGAATAAACTTAAAAGTATCGATACTAAATAGGCTCTATATTGCGATAGAGTTAAAATTTTTTAATTCGGGTTACGGCGTTGAAAAGCTGAGGAAAAATCCTATCGAAAAAGCCAAAAAAAAAAAAAATAATTTTTTTTCGATTTTAGGTACCTTTCCCCCCTTAATGAAAGAACATTCTTTTGAAGAAGATCAAAACTTGTTTAAATACTTACTTAATTTTTACTCACAAATCGAGAATTCATATAGCTTACTGGGTAGCTCGGTTTAGTTCGAATTTAAGACATGACAAACCTCGCGGGCCGTTCAAATCAAAATCCCTAGTTTGTATTTCACTTGCGTTCGTACACCGTTTAATCTCACCAGTAATACGGCCTAGATTCTACTATGACGCTTATAAGCTTTAAGATCTTCGTTTTCATCTTCGAAAATAAAAATTCTTCTTCTTCCATTGAAACGTTGAGAACGACACTGGATTGATACACATCCAACTTTGAAACCGACCACCAGGTGGTGTGCTGCGTGAAAGTCACTCCCACAAGTGGCAAACCACAGCTGAGGATACAAATTGTAAAATCTATTTAATAAACACATATTCATGAATAAAATATATAAATGGAGTAACTCTTCGCCTTGAATAAAGGCAGACTTTTATTGGCTTATATCCCGAATTTCGAGAAATAAGATTTTCTTTACCATATTTATTACTTCTGCGAAGCTTTAGATGAAGCACATATACACACTAGCGGAAAAGAAACGTTTCGGGGCTAATTATCGTTTATCCAATTATATTTATATGCACCTAGCGCGCAGTCTGCGAATCGCGGCGAGTTTTGATTTAAAGGATGCGTATAAATATAATATACAGTGTCTATGTACGAATTATACGTACGCGCAGACACCAAATAGATTTGCACCATAACTCGCGAGCGTGCATATAAACTTTCTCTTTCATTGTTTTCTTTGAAATTACACCGAATAATATCTTATGTGTGTGCTTTTTTTTTGACTTCTCACGATTTCGCACACAATCAACGGGGCACAACTATATTCGCAATAGCGCGATTTGATTGATGCTTTTTATAAAAGTGGCACGGAAATTTTTGCAAAATTAGTTTAAAAAGCGCCGACGATCAGCAGTTTTTCCGCGTACGGGCATAGAAATTCTCCTCGAGATTGGCAGCGATAATAAAATGCGATCGGACAATGCGTCATCCAATATACCAATTAGCACTGAAAAGAGTAAAAACGCAAGTCCATTAAAAAAAGATCAAAGCCTGTTTCCCATACATATAAATATTGCCTTTTCATTGACTTTTCTGCGCAACTTATAATGTACAGGAAACGCAGAAGCTAAAAAAAAAAAAATAGCGCGCGATCCATCTGTCAAATCGGCCTCAATGTCCCTCGAGACAAGCAGCAGCAGCCGAGTTAATATAGCAAACGAGGATCTGAAATTACATCAACACCTCGGCTAACTACTTATAGCCAATCGAACATATTATATGAGGTGTATATATAATGTATGGGTGGCGTAACGGCTCTCAATGCATAATACACAACTCGCCGATCGTCGCAAAGCTATACACACGCAGGGGGGGAATCCCTGATCGCATGTGCAGTTTCCATGTGTGCCTAGTGCTCCAGTGCTAATATATGTACTCGGTATGCAGAATCCCCCCTTTCTCCCTATCGGAGAGAGAGAGAGAGAGAGAGAGAGAGAGAGAAATGATTACGCGCGTATATACAATGTAACGATCCTAGTAAGACGACGACAAGTCCCCATAGCGGCGAATAGATCGGATAACGCAGCCAAGTATTTTCTCCGGAAGCTAAAGTTATGGCGGTGGCGACGGGTGCGCGACCCATGGGAACGGCGTTCGTTATTCCAAATATTGACGATCCTTAGTCTCTCTGTGCGGTCAATTGATGCGCGGCGTCTATTTTATTATTATTCACCATTCAAGCATCTCCTTCGCGTGGCATTTTTCTATCGGCATTTTGTGCACGCGCAAGTTGGGAAAAATTTCGCAACTCTTTTATATTTACTCATTTTTTTTTTTTTCATTTCTTTTCGTCGTATACCTATACGAAGATGCGCTCGCGTAAGATAATACGTACTCGTTGGAAAGTTATAACGATCTCGTTGAGCAGCTGCGTTGTATACACAAAATATATTTGAGAATTGTTTCCTCGTTTTCCAATATAATTACATGTACATGATGCAGATATAATTATGCATTATTTTTTTTTTTTTTTTTTCGATCGAGTCTCGAAGTCTCTCCGACGTGCGCGTCTCTCGTAACTAAACGTTGCGCGCGCCCATCTCCCGAAAGTTTCATAATTTTATAATCACTGAAAAATGTCTGTGTGTAAGTACACACACCGGAATACGTATATTATACAATACACGGCGATCCATTAACATTCCAGGCGCGAGTCATCCAGCAAAAGCATGCACGTGAGTTTATTTCGCGTTTAGCCCCCGTACCTATATATATCTGCTACATCGCGTACATATGGAAAATAAACGTGTGTGTACGTTCGGATCTGCTGATTTTACATTCAGAGCCTGGCCTCGCTTGTACCTATCCCATACATACACGCTTCGCTTCGTACATATATATTTAAATATGCGTTTTCCAGAAGTCGGCGCACATGCATTCACTGCGCAGCAGCACACACATACGTTTTGCTTATTTCTCAGTCGCTCGGCGCGAAATAATTCGGTGAAATATAAAAAATTTCGCCTTGTTTTCGCGTGCGCGTTTACAGGAGCAGCAGCAACAACGGCAACATAATATAGCAGTCTCTGTTACTGCTGAGTGGATTGCACAAGCTTACATGGTAATGTAGCCAACGAGCAAAGATAATACATATACAAATAGCTACGTATAATATATAATATCTGAATTTGATGAACTCGACGAGTTAATCATTGGGCTTATGTATTCGCCACTCGAGAGACTACTACTGCTGCATTATAGGAGTTTCGAGAAATGAGCCACATTACTCGTGGTCTTATTGGCAGCTGTCATAATATTATTGGTGTGCAGTAGCTGAGATTCTCATACGTATACGCAGTTTAAATATTCGCAATTTGCGCAGATGCAATTTTTTAAACCGATTGCGTGTATTGAGGACTGAACGATATCGTCACGCCACGTAGGCGTATTAGGGCAAATTTGACGAATTCACATGGGAAATACGATAAATGCGTAAAATAATAAATGTTGCACAATGAATTTTGTAAATTTATCATTTTTCATTGAAAGCTCATACCTAAATATGAATTTAGCAATTTTAATCCCATTAAAAAGTTGATAAACAAGTGTTGATAAACAACATTTAACTTTAACTCTCCCACTGCTGACTGCTGCACAGCGCGGCATTATTTAGTCGAATCGCTGAATTTGTAAATCGCTGTAAAAGTACTTAAATGGACCTAGCAGAAAAAAGTGACCTATCATTTCGATGGGAAATTGTCTCAGATTTTCGTTGGTGAGCTCAGATTTCCCATCGAAATGATAGGTCACTTTTTTCTTCTAGGTCCATTTAGGTACTTTAACAGCGAGTTACAAATTCAGCGATTCGACTAAATAATGCCGCGCTGCGTGCGGCAGTGGGAGAGTTAATGTTAATTCTTGTTTATCAACACTTGTTTATCAACTTTTTAATAGGATTAAAATGGCTAAATTCATATTTATGTATGAACTTTCAATTATTTTACACATTTATTGTATTTCTCATGTTAATTCGTCAAATTTGCCCTAATACGCTAGTACAGAATTTCGCCGATACGTAGCATGATGGTATCGTACAGTCCTCAATTACATAACTTTCATGAACATTGATTTTATTAAATAATGTACGTTTAATATTTATAAACAAATTAAGTGTTAAATCGGTCATATCTTGTGAATTATTGAAAATAAATTGAAATGATTTTATACATTTTCACTCTTCTTTGAAAACTAAAGAGATTGACTCATTTAAATTTATAATCTGCTCATTGGAACCGAAGATATGAATATTGTTGTGTCAATTGAAAAATAACAAAACGCGTTATTTTTTGAGTTTTTAATGATCGTAATGAAATTTAAAAAAATGAATAATTTTTTGTGAGAATTTCAAAAACACGTGGTCACTCGAAATCTTCGATGCAGTCAGCTTTCTGTGCTTGCTTACGTGTTAGCGTCTCAACGTGTACTGACTGCGCGCACATCCACCGTACGCAGCGTTAGTTTCAGACCGAAACTGTTTCGGCTTCCGAACCTCGTCAGGGCCATCGTTCGAAAAGTCGTCGGATTTTACTAAAGGTCCGACGCGAGCCGTCTTGTCGGTTTCAGAGTGTAAACTCTGTAGTGAACAATTTTTTTTTAAATATTACGATGTTGCTGACACAAGTGCCAATTCTGATTTGGTTGACGCAGAGAGAGTCATAAAGCTGCAAATTATTTGCCAGACAAGATACGATGAAAAAATGCCGAAATTCTTCTTCAAGATCTGTTGACATAAAAAATCAAACGGTCGCTCCGATTCTGAAAAATGTCGAGACTTTGTAAACATACTAAATTAAACGTAATTTAGTCCTTTTCAGGGCTACTTGTACATTTTTTTTTCTATCTTCGTATTGCTGTAAGTTGCGTAATTTCGCTGCTATTAACGATTGTTTCTTAGTTTTTTGTTGGTAATTTGAAAGAATAAAAACTTCCGCGCTTGAGAGTTCGTATTGCAACCTAAAAAACCACTTTTAATAACCTATTTCATTAGAGTATATGTAAATGTTTGTCCTAGTTGCCTGTCGCCCTGGACATTTACACAAGCCAGGAACGTAGGTTGCCGGATCAGAGGAATAGGTGTCGGTAGAAAAAGAGAGGCAGAGTTAGGTATTACGGCTTTATTTGGGTTTCTTGCTTGTCGCCTGGAAAGCGACTTGCTTGGGCGACTGCTCCAAATGATCTGCTTGTACACTCTGCGCGCTCGCGCGTCTGCGCTACATATAGGTGGGTTCCACTGTTCGTCATAAACCGTCTACTGACGGGTGCGTTCGCCTACATATATTGACAATATCACAGATAAAAAAGCAGAAATTTCAGTATCTTTTTATTTACAAACTATAGACTTTAACTAAAAATTGCTTCAATATTTCGATACACAAAGATTTCCGTTTTCTCCAGATATTTTGTTTATTTTTTTACTGCACGGTAAACTAATTACAAGTACTTTTACCAACCAACTTTAACATATAAAGTATACGGATGGTCGTTTTGTTTGGCCTCCAGGCAAATCAGTCAGGTCGATTTGTGACTGTCACTGACGACTGTGAAAACAGCCTCAATTACACCGAGAGAGATTTTCCCGGCGCTCCCACGAAAACTTCTCTCGGTGTATACACGTCAGAGCTAGAGTACTCTCTTCGAGGTCCGCCTTATACCAATAAATATACCGTCCAGCTCCGAGCAAGCCTTAGTTAGTTTTGAACAGCCACGCTGCGAACACACGCTCGTTACCTGCACTCGATTAGACAGAGTAATTAATTTTGACAACAATCTCAAAGTTTTCAAAATGTTTTCCTTAAACAAGCAAAACATCACAGAAGTGTGGAGTTCTAATTTCGTCCAGGCAATGAGGGAGATGAAAAAACAAGTGCCACGTACTGCGTTCATAGCATTCGACACGGAGTTTCCGGGCGCGCTAAAACCAAGAAGTGAGTGCTTGGATGAATGGACTTACATAAACAGTACCATTCGAGATTCCAGACCGATTCAATTTGGCCTCGCGTTTTACGGAGTGAACGGAGATGAGATTTTCCCAATCAACACGTGGCAGATAAACTTCAAGTTCGACGTTTTCAAAGACAAGTTCAATCCTGAAGGCATCGCATTTCTCCAAGAACACGGATTTGATTTGGATCGGCATCGCGAGGAAGGAGTCAGCCACGAGCAGTTTAGGAGGTTTTTCTTTAACAGCGGATTATTTTATTCAAGTATATGTTGGGTTACATTTTATGGGAACTTTGACTTGGCGTATCTTTTGAAAGTGTGTACCAACCAATGGTACGAAGATGCCCACAGTTTTTTGGAAGCTCTGCATCAATATTTTCCATGGACAATTGATGTGAAAGTATTAGTTGAAAGAAATTACGTTCAAGTGCGATCGAAAGGGCTTCTCAAACTTGCCACTGAGTTAAAAATTGACGTTAACAATATTGAACAAGTACATCACGCTGGGTTCGATGCTCAGGTCACTTTTGCTTGCTTTGATTATATTTGCCGTTATAAATGTTCATTGCCGTTGCAGTTTAGTGGGCGATTATTACATTTAAATATTTAAAAGTATTGTACAATGTATAATGATAAGTATGTATAATGCATGCTTGAAGTTCAACACGTGTCACGAGGTTTAATATTAGAGGTTAGAATTGTTTGTAAGCCTATAACTTGAGTTATTTAATACGGCATAAAAACAGAGAGAGAGAGAGAGAGAGAGAGAGAAATATTTTGCGTATACATATGTAAATAGATTTAAGCAATTCAGAAATGTATTAGTTCATTGAATAATTTAAGAAGTCAACGACTCTGTAAATATGTAACTAAATTCAAGTAATTTAATAATTATATTTTAATATACATTTAAAGTAAAATAAGAAGTTGTGTTTATTCAAGAGCCACCTCCACTGTCATAAATTCCTTTGTTATACATATTTTTAGTTAAATGCTTATCATCAAGATCATCAAGTATCGTACACACCAAATCTTGCAATAACTTATATTACATAACTTTCATGAACTTTATACGCTTTTAACAATTATTTTGATCTAAGCGAACATATTTTGTTTAATAATGGCATGTGTTATGAAGCCACTTCATAAACCATAATTGAATGCATTATTAATTATAGCTGCCAGATAGTCTGATTGATAAAAATACAATTATATATAGCCAATGAGCCGGATTAAAAATATACAACAAAGAGATAGTTTCAACTATAAAGAAGAAGACTTCATGATATAACTACAATGATTAAAACCAATCACAAACATTTTTTTTGAAGAATTTGAAACCTTATTCGCTTTCATAAATATGCCATTATATCTTTCACAATTTAATTACTTGTTGTTCAACTTTAATCTCCATATCACATTATAACACTTTCTCATAAACTGAACTATAAAAACTAAAATCATTATGTAAAAAAACTGGCATTTCTAAATAATATGAATACGCTGAGAATATGGTGTATAATCTCAAATGTATTCTCAGTACTACATTTTAAATATTTTATTGTGGCACATGGTCAATGTGACACAGTTGACCGCTTTCAACAATATATTCAACTGCACAACTAAACAATCCTCATGTAACTACAATCATTCAAGCTTGGGTATTGAAATTTAATATTAATAATTTGGTGCTCTCACAGTATAAGCAAAGAAGCAGTCTTGCAAAGAATGTGCCAGTCACAGGTGTCAGTCTCTCCCCATTGACCAAATTCAAATCCACTATGTTTTTAACTTTTGGCAGGTACTATGATCATACAGTTCTGATCAACCAAGTGCACAACCGGTGTTCAGCTTGAAATCCGGGAACGTTGAGGTGGTCAGACTCCAGCAAGTGTCGTTCACGTTCTTGAATCATGATTTCGGAATTAGGTTAGTTTCTTAACAACGTTTTGGTCTCCTGACTCCTTGTCGTCTTAGTGCCGCAGAGCCAAGCGCAATGGTGCATTACCCGACTTGTCCTGCCCATAAATTTCAACCAGTTGATGTTTATTAATCGCTCATCTTAATAACATCTCCAACAACTATGCACTCAGCAAGAAAACAAGTGTCAGGCCTCATTGAATCAAAATTGTAAATACTGAATTTCATGTACATTTTAATGTTTATTGTTGGTTTATTGTTAAGAATAGCAATCAGATTCAAAAGTAAAGTTTAAAAAAAGTAATTTATAAAAAGTGAGGTGTTTATGCAGTGCTTACATTCCACTCATGGAACGTTGGTCGATACAAGAGTTTATACAACTTATTATAACATAGAAAGCTCTTAAAAACAATATTCATAGAATCCTTAATAAATTTAATAACGAAAGTTAATAATAAACCAAAATATTGTAGAAAGCAAGGTCTTTTAGCAAAATCAATTTATACTGAATTTGTGGAAGCGGAAGAAGATCAAATCACATATTTGATTTCTCAATAGATTCAATAGATTCTTAACTTAATAGATTCAATTTTGATTTTGAGTTCTTTACCCAAGAAGAGGAAGAATATGAAAAAACTTCGTAAAGATATTCTGAATTCTGGAAGTGATGATGTAGGTAATGATGAAGATACAGAAGATAAAGAAGGTGTGAAATTGGTGGTGCATAATTATGGCAAAATAGTTGGACCTTTCAGTGATGACAGATTCAATATCTAGGGCTGTTCTGTCAGAAATCAAGTTAGATCATCATAACACTAGAAGTTTATCTTGAGTATTCGTTAAAATGTTATCTCAAGAATCATTTGAGTACATGGGACTTCTTAAACTTAATGACAAGTATTACAGGATGAAGAAAATCAAGAAGCATTGAATGGATTATTGCCTATAATGAAGTTCTAAGTCTTATTCAATTTGCATTCAATTTCTTTGATTGGCGCTTGGGAGGGCTAACTCAAAGTTGAGAAAATATTTAATGAATATTTCAAAGAAGAATCCATTAGTTAACAATGAACTGTGATCATGTGATTCATACAATTCTGTAAATATGTAAGTAAATTAAAGCAATTTTATTTTTAAAATAAAATAAATATTTTAAAGTAAATCATACAATGTTGATTATGTCAATGCCTCTACTGTTTTTATAAATCTCATTGATTCCCATTGCTTGATTGCATTCTTAAATAAATTATCAGCTTTCGATCAAATGTGTGTTGTACTACATGATTAGTCACACTATTCTATTCCCATTTAAAAGTAAGATAACGGTTTGCATGTCTCTACGAGAAATGTCATTTTACAAATATTATCACGCCACTCGCTCACAGACAACCATTAATCAAGATACAGTAAAAGAGATCAAACTTCTCATCGTACTTAACATGTATAAATGACAAAACTATGCGTTTTAGTTGTAGTTAATAAGTTTTCATCAAAACTTGGATTGATATAAGCTTTAATAAAGCTAGTATAGTTCTCTCTCTCTCTCTCTCTCTCTCTCTCTCTCTCTCTCTCTCTGGTCCCTGCATTTTCTATCTATAAAAAAAAATTTTGTACACAATCGTCGATGAAAGTCAAGTGCACGAGCGGTGCAAAGCCTCGTACTACGAGGCGCCAAGTTTTGTTTTAGCTCTGAGATAGAATAACACATATTATATGGGCTATTCCACAACAGGTGTTGCAGGCCAAAAAATGAAGTTGAAACTAATCATGTACTCTTCAAGAACACAATGAAAAATGAAAATCCTGAACATCTTAGCCCCTTAGGTCCAACCATCATGGATCTACAGGGGCTCAAAGTTGGATTTTCATGTTCTCAGCTTATCCTGCTTGTTACTCTGCTTTTCTGGGGTGAATATGAAAAAATTGCTGAACCATGTTTTTTCATAGAAAATTTGATGTAGAATTCAAATCTG
>CACVKI010142442.1:0-12186 GCA_902732785.1 Trichogramma evanescens | reverse complement strand
TCCGTTAGCAAAGAATGCGCACGTAAAAAAAGTCCATTTTTAACGTAAAATACGTAGAAATGTTCGTTTTTAAAAACTCCAAGTCCTAGTTGTCGGCGAAATTCCACTCAAACTCATGTAAGTTTAAACTCTGCATAAACGGCACCCAAAACAACGATTTGTCCGCTCCGTTGCTGTCCGCTCCGTTAGCAGTACTCGGTTTCAGCATAGGCAAATTACATGTTAAAAATGAATTTCATATCCTAGCTCTATAAACTTGAAAACAAATACTTTTTCGGGTAAAAAACGAAGTTCCGTTCTGAAAAAAGGGTTTGGAGACAATTTTTTTTGCGCACTTTTCCGATTCGAAATATCGATGAATCGGGAGAATCAACCATATATGATTTTTAAGTACTAATTTGAATTCTACATCAAATTTTACATTAAAAATCACGATTCAACAATTTTTTCATATCAACCCCAGAAAATCAGAATTGCAAGCATAATATCAGCAGAAAAATAAAATTCAACTTTGAGGTCCTCATAATCCAATAGGGTTGGACCTAGGGGGCTAAAACTTTCAGGATTTTCAGTTTTCAATGTACTCTTCAAAGGTACATAATTTGAGAAAAAAATTTTTTTTGACCATCAAGCTAACTATGGCTTAGCCCATATACAAATTGCTACTCGATATGTATATAACTATTTTCTTCTTCATATTCACTTATTGTAATTTAAAAGTGTTTTTAAAATTTACATATATTTTCTATTTTCATGTTCAGCTATACTCAAATATTAGTAACCAAATTGTTAGCGAGAAAACATTTGAGAATTAGCAAAGATTACGATCAAAACTCTTACTCGCCGATGCAGGAATACGAAGTGAGCAATTGCACGAGTAGTAGGGGGCCCTAATGACTAAAGTTTCAAAGTCGTCGGCTTGCGCATTCATCCTCTCTCGCAGTTGAATAGTTACAGCTTCATACTCATACATCCAAAAGGATATCTCGCTTACACCCTGTAAATATCTATCTCTAATTGTATAAATGCGTACCATGCTGTGTGGTCATTAAAATTACATACCCTTGCGCGACGGCTTCCTCTTAGCCACAATTGCTTCAAATTCAGCGAATTTTACTTGACTTTAGTGCACACGTACGAAATTAAAAGTAATTTTCTGAATTTTCACTCCAGAATGACATTACCGATTCGAACTTTTCTCTTTTGACAGCTGCAGAACTTTTACCGAGCCATATACCGAAATATCAGAAGCATATAAAAAAACTATATTAGAAAAGTACAGACGCTGCGCATGGCGCTTTACGCTGCTAACCGACAGCCGCGAGAAAAGTTTAAAAACGCGTATATCGTCAAAAACAAACCCTGCGGAAGAAAGCGGCAGGTCTCCGCAAACCCGCGAAACTACGGAAATTCGTGCTTCAGCGTAAACAAAAAACTTGCACGTTGTCGTGGTGGTGCCGTGCATATAAGAGTTTTTCATACACCCGCCTTGTGCTTTCTTTCTTTCTTAATTTTTTTCTTTCCTTTTTTTTCAAAAAGTGTACGTGTGCTGAAGCTGAACTGCCACATTTTTTCTAGAAGAGAATGTATAAGTAAAGTAATATAGAAGCTTTGCAGAACTAAGTTAGATAGAAAGAAATCTATTGAAAGTTGACAGGTAAACACATGAAGTGAACCGCATAAGTAAAAAGGGAATGGAGCACGTACATAATGGAGATGCTCTGCATTAAATCTAACTTTTTACGCTTTATCTGGAAACAAAATTCTACTGACAAACATATTACTTGAAGTGAAGAAACAAAATTATGAAATTTTAGTACATGAATTTTGAATAAATTATCGAACTAGCTTAATCGATATACAAGTTAATCAAGACGATGTAAATTATCGGGACAGCAGCTCCGTTGAGTACTAATTTCAATGTAGTTTGCGCTGAGTTACATATCCTAAAGCCATGACCCATATGGCTAAACAGAATAATGAGACAAAAATTCATTAAAAATTTTCATATTATAGCGTGTCATATTCACCTCGTGCGATGATTCTGGGCTCGTATAAAATGTTATGAACGATTTCAAAGAAGTTCGTGATTTTTTTGTGTTTTCAACATATGTTACTTTAATTCAATAGACTACAACGATAAGTTTTAAAAGTTCACGCAGAAGTTTAATTAAGGAAATTTCTCAGATTGTTTCATTATCAATTTGAATAAAATCTACAAAAGGTAAGATTCAAGTGTTACTTTCTTCCATGAAACATAAGTATCGCTTTAAAATATCATTGTTTCTGCTACTACGACTCGATTTTTTTTCTTGTAAGAGAACAAAAATTGGAAAGACGAGACTGAGAATTAGGTCTATCATTTGAAGTTGTTACATTTTTTTTAGTCAAAATTGTTTGAAAATTTTCGAGAAAAATAATTTCAATTTTTATTATGCATACAATTAAATTAGTTAATAGTATTGGCTCTTATTTTCATTCAATTATTTTCAAATAATTTCAAATAGTTGTCTGAAAAAATTGTACAATTACGAGACTAGGATGATTGCTAAATCTCATTAGTATATGATTCACTCTCATAAAAAAGTGTTATTACGCGTGTTGGTATCATGAATCATGCTCATAAAAAATGCATAAAAAATTAAGAAAATAATACTAGTTCTTTTCATTTGTCAGAATTGTACTTTATACCACTCTGAAATTCCCATGAATCAATTTTGTTTTATTTGCCAATGAGATAAACAGAAAATAATATAATCATTTTTTTTTAATTTACTTCGTGTTCTTCCTTCCTTTCCTTTCAAAAGTTATTTTGATTTATTTTTGATTTTTCTAAATTTTTGTTGAGTTTATGTAAGAAATGAGTGAGATATTATCTATTGATTATCATCTAAGATTTCTTGAAAAGTAATTTAATATTTTATGTAAAAGTAAATTAATTTTAATGTCTGATTTTACAGTAAATCAGCCCCAAATTAAAGGCTTTTCAACCGTTTATGAAAATGATGCAGAAACGTATAAATTATTTTTGACAACAATTCGATGATTTTTTGAAATTTTTCATGAATATTATATTATGCAACTCGTGCGTGAAGCAGATTTTCGCCTGAGCTCTGCAGGATTGAAAAGTCCCAAGAGTTAAACATTTTCCACTTTTTTCAATGTTTTGTGAAAAAATTTTCTTGAAAACGTATCTGAAATGTTAGATCCTGTACAGGTCATAATCATCAATTAAAATGTTGCTCTTGTTAAATCAAAAAGTAACAAATAAAAGTTCAGTTGGTCATTAAGTATACTGCATTGCTATTTTTGGAGGTTTGTGAGTTAATAAATAACTGTATGGCAGTAAATTATTATGTTTGCTGTCAAAGATTAGTAAATAAATATGTAATGAGAAGTTAAAGCGAGTGAAAAAATGTTCATGAGTCTGAGAAAAAAACACGAGCGATCAGTCATGGAATTTTGCAGCTGTTTAGAATGACTTAGAAAAGAAAAGAAGGAAAAAAATTATCCGAACCGTTCGGGTAAAATGAAAAGAACTTGTTGATACTTAATGAGCACATGAATATCATTAATTTCTACCGCCATTGCATACGACCTTTACCGTTGAACGTCTGCAAAATTTACGAATATTTTTAATCCCATCCTTGTTGCAAGCTTTTAGTACGCGCAAGAGCTTCTTGTAAGTATATATTTGTATTTTTTTAAAGCACGTATTTCAAACAGTATTTTACCTTATCCTATATACTACATCTTCTCTCTCCCTTTCTTTTTTTTCTCTATCTTCTCCTCCACTGAGTTCTCGTATTTGTTTCTTGTCCCTTCCCTTACACGATCTAATCTTTACTTTTCATCTATTTCACTTTACGTGTTCTGCATTAGTAGCTTTCACAACAGGTAACAAGATAAAAGTTGTTAAGGTGATGCCGAAGTCCCGATTTTGACCGGCCGAGCACAGAAAATGTATATTTTAATAACTTTTTTCCAGGCTGATTTTCGAAAAACGACTCTGTGGAGCCCTCCGTATTGTTGCTGTGAACAACTGCACCAAATTTCAGCCAATTTCATCGGGTAGTTTTCCCGGAAAACAAAATTTTGACCACTGTTTGAAGGATATAAAATTTTGATCCTGTTTTCCGGGAAAACTACCCAATGAAATTAGCTGAAATTTGGTGCAGTTGTTTACAGCAACAATACGGAGGACTCCACAGAGCCGTTTTTCGAAAATCGGTTTAGTAAAAAAGTTATTTGCTTACACCTTAATCACTTTCGATTATAATTTACGTCGATTCCTTTTATTTATTTAAATTTATTTTCGTAAACAATTATACCAAGTTTGATTAATATCAATGTTAATACCATCCATAAGATTCTATTGAATTTATGTTAGACGTAATTCTTGTTTATCTTTCTTACTCAATAATACTTTCAATTATCTAGAAGCGAGAAAAATATTAATAAAAATTTTATCGACAAAGAGGACGATCGCAAAAAGTACGTCGCATTGCATTTATACTCGAATGAACGGGTTAACTTTGAAGCTTATCGAAAACTTTAAAAGCGTACGTGAAGATTAGACATATCACTTTTCACGTTTAGTGGTGACAATGTAGTCTACGAATAGGTGAACCAAATTATCCTCCGAAATTTATCAGTTTAAAAACTAGTTTTCGTACCTATTAAATAGCTTTCTCTAGGAAGATGTAAAATCTTCTTTTAATTTCCATATAAATCTAGAACATCAATGGTTAAAAAAATTTCCCCTTTGGTCATTACGCTTCGTTAGAATTCAATCAAGAAGTCTGAAGTTTACAGAATTTTACAAATTTTTTCATACAAATTACAAGTGTATTGAACGATAAGGTCCATTTATACGTAGGTAAGGCTCGCAAATCCAGAATCATCTTTGCAGCAGGCTGCCATATTCATATAGGCGCATGCACGTCCGAAGCTGTGTGCTGCTCACTAAATATTCAACGTATACGGGATTAATTTAATGAAGCACGATGAGTGTGTAGCTAAGTGCGTACGGCTGTGTGCGTCCAAAGCTGCGTGCGCGTGTAACGAAAGCTCGAATGCGCTGGTATGTACGGCGTTAATTACGTTTAGAGGCTGCCGCCGCGGCACAGCGCATATGGCTGTGTATTTAAGCCACGATGATTTTGATTTGTAACGTTATGCGCGAGCTGCTAGCTGACACGGAAAATAAAGCTGCATGATGTAGGCGCGCGTCCGTGCGTGTGTGTGTATGTGTACGTACGCGCATAGCAACGGCCATTCTCATAATATTGACGGGGCGCGATCTAATAACAACGAGGCAGTCGTCACGGCGAGCGCAGCTATTTTCCAGGCCGCTTTATCGCCCGGCCTCGACAGCCGTGCCGAGGATCGTGTTTACAAATTACGTAGTTACGCAAGCTCGCCATTATTACAGCATCATTTCCAAAGGCTCGCATTCGAACCAACGATTTTATGTTATACTTTGACGATATGCGCTTATATTTTCAGCGAGTTAATTAAAACTTTGTTATTAATTAAAAACATTGAATAAAAAAGTCAGCCTTATCCTTCGATGATCCGCATGATAGTATCGAGCATAGCGAGCTGCTATCCTCATTATACGCGTTGCTCGTCCGGTCGGATCCTTTTTTTCTTCTTCTTTAAAGGGTAACGCTATTCCACACCTCGAGCTACTAACGAAGCTCCAATGGCTAATTGAGCAGCGGTAGAGATGAAGCGCAAGCTACAGTAGCAAGATAGATGAAAAAAAAACAGAATGTCGGACACGAGTTTGCAAGCACAAGATCCGGCAACAATACTGCTCTCCGACAAAAAGCATATAATGTATGGGCTGTCAGGGAAAAAAATAACGGAGCCTCCGAAATCGCAACGGACGCTCGATGGATTTCCAGGCTCGTGGCTTGGCTATCAGCCAAACTTCGAGTAGCCAAACCTCGCGCAACAAATCCACGGAAAAGTATCGCGTGTGCATTTGCCGACAAGTTCTCATTCCATAACGTAGATTTTTCTGTTCGTCGCAATTTATAAGCGTTCAAGGGAACTCATCGTTGATTCGATGTAAAGAATGCTAAGGCCTATTTACGACTCAGTAATAGTACTTTCGAGTTTGGCTTAATTTTCAACTTGTCGGAAAGTTACGAATTAAATCGTCCTTTGCAAGTAGAAAAGGTGAGTGGTGAAAGAGCGAAATTGAATGTATATGTCGCAGCTTTTAGGTGTATAAGTAGAGTTTGAACAGAGCGTTGGCAACAACAGCAGAAGCAGCAATAACAACAACAACAACAACAACGACAACAGCATTAACAACAGCAAGAACAGCGCTCGCAACAGCAGTAGCAGCAACAATATCCCATTAGAGAATGGCGTTGCATGAATATACAACGTGGCAGGCCTTGGCATCCAATTATGCAGGAAATATACACAGGCGAAGAAGTCAAATGAAGGTGCGGAACAATCCTGTTAGCCGAGCAGTAGATACTTTGTTTCAACGAGGGCAGAGTAGCAGCAGCAGCAACAGCAGCTTCCCTCTTTCGCCTCGCTCACGCCAAGGATGTGTGAGAAACGTATACAGCAGAAACGAGCGAGAGAGGGAAGCTGTTAGTTCCAAGTTTGAATGGCTCACACCAGCCAAAGTGCTAACTGAAGATTGAGACTTTCCGACGAGTGAAAAATGAATCGTTACCCAGCGCCTATTGCTTTCACGACAATCAGCGCATTTGCACTCGAAAATGGGCTGCGATTCTTTTTCTTTTTTTGTGTGTTATCGCTGCTGCAGCTCAATTGAATTACAATTGCCAGCCGAACTGGTATTGATTGCCTACCTTATAGCATGCACGCTGAAGCTAAATTGAATAGAATGATGGCGAATAAAAAAGAAACAGTTTCATGGCGAAAGTACTCGGTTAAGCGGCCGACTATTTGGGCAGGTCGAGGCTCGAGCCCGAGAACATGGCATTTTGCATAACGACCAAGAATTCCTCCCTTGCTCGCGATGAAATTGCTGCGAGTCACAATTAACGAGCCATTACGGAATAACATAATACATGCGAACTACACACGTATATAGGTATATATTTGTAGGAGCAACGCGATATCCAGTTAAACTAGCCTAGAGCTCAATTAGCCTGATGAATTGCACTCGGAGTCGCGACAGGGGTGGTCCCAACAAATTCATCTTCGTCAGAGCTTGGCTCAGCGTTACAACTATGTGTAGGTATGTATGTTTGTGGCATAGCTGCCACAGCAAAGAGAGCGAGAGAGAGAGAGAGAAAGCACGGCACGCTGCGCTCCTAAAGGGGCGAGCTAAGCTCCTCCGGAACACATCTGTAGCGTGTACACGTGTTTGCAAACGCGGCGAATGAAGCAAATGCATCAAGTTTACTCCCGAAATTCACGCTCAAGTTCTATCGGATGGCCGACGCTTTTGATGCAGTTTGATTAAACGTATACGAAGGCGCGACGTGCTGCAGGCACGATCTATCCTAGCGATGGACGCCCGATTCGCTTCTCAAGCTAATTAGCCGTTTACGCAAACGCGTAAGCTCGGCATCGCTATTTCGCTAACTCTGTGCTTGTAATTCGGCATTTCTATTTGCCCTAATGAATGATTCCGACGCGCCCAGCTACGTCATCGATACTTTGCGGGCACATTTCACTCGTCTGTATCAATCGACAATGATGAATGAATAGCTCGTTGCGGCTTTCGTACCGACTTTTCTATTAGATAATTGACGTTTTATCTGCGGTAGCAGCTCGTAGTATTTTATGCCAAGCTTACCTGAAAAAATATAATTTCTTAATCATTATTCAAAAAGTTTTGGAAAATTACCCCCGACTCTCTCCTTGGACTCGATTTTGCCCTGACAATAAAGAAAAAGTTAAGTACGCGAGCTGTAGCTACAAAACTTGGAAAAGTGTATGGTTCGTCCATCCCCTTTTCGGCTTCTAGAATGTAGCTGCATAAGACGAAAATCTAACGCAAGTCCCATTAAAGCGTCACTCCCTTAAATCCGTCTCTCGATAACCTCAAACTCTTCGTGCATTGTTCATCCACTCATGGTGGCTGCTATCTATGTACTTGTCTGTAATATACGCACGCATTATATACATGTATATATATGTTTCCTCCTCTTTTCTTCGCGATCGCAAGGAACATTCGCGCAAAAGCTCGCAGACGAAACATTACAAGCAAAGCTCGCAAGCCATCCCACCCATCTGGCTCGTGCAAAAGACAGGACGGAGCAAGAGCGAAGCCAAGCAGAAGAATTATATAGGCCAACCCCCTTGCATTATTTATGCTGCGAGGCGAGTCGACCTTCCATACACGTATGCCAGTGTATGGGTAGATATTTACAGTTGTGCGCGCACACACATACACACGAACACAACTGCGCCTGTATATATCTATACGATGTACACACGGTCTTAGTTTCCACCGCAGAAATACTACTTTCGGAACTCGTAGGGAAAACTTGTGACGCGGAAACCACCCTATGAATGTGTGTGCGCGCATTTAGGTGTGAACGCACATATATGTGTGTGTGTATGTGTGTGTTTGTGTACCTACGTACATGTGAGTAACTATATGTACGCGGCAAAGCGAAAATTTATGGATTTTGTTTGGACTCGAAGCGAGCTCGGGATAGAACATTGCCTCGAAGAAACTGGCTGCTTTTGATTTAACGCTTGAATCCACCCGACTCGACCAAGAGATGCGGTGTTACATGACAAGCCGATCACTTGCTCGTAAGATGATGTGGCAGATTTTCACCAAGCACGATGCTTTCCTGGCAAATTATTCCTCAGCTATATGACTTTTCCAAAAAATGCTGCCACGGTCAAATGACTCTAGCTGCTTCAAATATCTTGTTTCGAGCTACCATTGCTTGAATCGAAAAATTTTCAGGGCTTTTTACGATTAAAAGCTTGGTTGCTACTAAATTATATTACCTGATCACAATGCAAGTTATTACATTTAATTTTATCATCATTTATTATAAACATACTCTATACTTATTAAACTACTGTTGTGATTCATTTGTAATTGATATTACACATGTTTTTACTATTCTAAAAATTTAATTTATAGATCTCATGTTCTCTGTATTATTCAAAAATATATGAAAAAAATAATCTTCCAAATCCGACATTTTTTTAGGGTATATTTTTAAACATTCTTTTTATTAAATTTTTTTTTAATATGATACACAACAGGAGTATATTGAACTTGTCTGAAAAGAAGGCAGAATTTTATCAGAGCAACAACACTTTTGCATTAAATGGACTTGAGCCAATTCGCCGGCGTGCCACGCATACGTACACGCAGCATCTTAATGCAGGTAGAGAGCATACATACTGCCACGCTCAGGCATATGCTTGTAACGAGCAGCCAAATGCCTAATGCGACTTAATTAAGCTATCCCCGTGTACAAACACAGGCAGGCTCGCTCGCACATAGCTAGCTTCTACCTGTGCCATAATCTGTCTCTCCATCTCCATCGCGCTTGGCTCTCTTTATCAACTTATACACACATATATACATATACATACGACTACACGACAGATAGATAGAGCCAATGCGAACTTCAGCTCCGGAGGTGATTATCCCCCGATTCCCCTCGCGTATTCGCAGTACAAGTATACACGTATATATATCGCGAGTCAGAGTTAGTGTATACGTGTGCAGGTATGTGAGACGCATCCGTGCTTGTACAGTGTAGTTTTCACGTGGTTTGGTGTACGAAACTGCTTTTGTTACTTCGAGCCACGCTCTGCTACTATAGCCTAATTAAAGGATATCGCTCTACATGCCTACGCAAAACTATTCGATCCGATTATCCGACGCCTACTTACCTTGCTGTGCTCGGACGTATCAACCCAGCACTCGCAGACATCGATCGATTTTACATTTCTCGGAGATTTTTCGCAGAATCTACAGTGCGCATCCGACTCGAAGATTTTCACAGGCATATTTCTTTTCGCATCCGAGATCAAAGTTGAAAGTATAAAACGTGCCGTATTTGTCACACATTTAGCTGCAGGTCGCGTAGCCTGCAAATCGAGCTGCCTCTCTTTCCCAAGCAATGTTTGTCCAAACAGCCACAATAAGGCGGAGCCTCTAAATCGCCGCCGGTTATACTCTGGCATATTATATAAGATAGCTCAAAAGCACACAAGTAACCAGTTAGATGCTGCCACGTACGCAGCTCGGACGTACGAGAGAATATCCGTTCGAGAGAGAGAGAGAGAGAGAGAGAGAGAGAGAGAGAGAGAGAGAGAGAGAAAGAGAGAGAAAGATAAGAGAACTGTGGCGCGAAAAAATGGCAAAAAGCATAGCCGACAAACGAAACGATTTTAATTGCTCCTCTCTCCCGTGGCCCAAACACGCAACACTCAACCGACTGTGCATTATTACACCAACATAATAGCGATTAAAAACTTTAATCGGATAAAAAGTTTTTTTCATACACAATCGAACTTTCAACATTTCATTTATTCTTCTCTCTCTCTCTCTTTCTCTCTCTAAAGAATTCGTTATTCAGTCAAGTACAAACGAAATCGCATGAACAAAAGAGCACAATTTCCCTCGTTGGAATTGCTCGTTGCGCAGTTATACGAGCACACTCGGTGATCTTATAATTGAGCATTGTAAATACCTTCTACCCGAGAACTGAAAAAAAAGTTTTCCTGTAAACGAGCTTTCAAAGTGTCATAAAAATCAATTATCCATCTTTACCATCAAATGCATAAAACTTTAGCTACAGATCTCCAAGACTTTAAGTATCAAGACGAGCTGTACGTAACGATAACATTGGGAAATTTTCCATATCTGAACAAGCCTGTCGCTGACGACGACGACGATGACGAAGAAGAAGATGATGATGATGATGCGATTTTTACGTGCACTGGTTCCGGAGTGCAAAAAATTCGTTGAAAAAAATGTTCCACCTACGCAATTTACCAGCGATTCCCTAATGTCGTCTACTGCAGTGTTAGTGTGTAAATGTGTGTTTCGGGCATAAAATCACCATATACATGCATTATCGACTCATACACGACGTATCGCTCTAAAAAAATCAGTTTTACCCCCTTCTATGTAAAATTTTCGCTTTTTGAAATGGCTTTCTTACATTTCTATTTATAAATGAAATTGAAATTCCAATCTATGAAGTAGAATTGCTTCATTTTATTTATTTTCTGTATAAACGTATTTGTTTATCGTTTTAGATGATAAGCATCACAGCCAAATAATCAATACATCTAGAGTTTCTTTTTCATGTTTTTTTTATCAAACTCCTTTTTTTCGCTGCAAAAGCGTAATGATAAATTGCCGTCCTCCCCTCGGTGAAACCAATTCTTTGAATCAACTCCGATCTTTATATAAGAAAGCTCGAGCGAAGAAAATTTTTATTTTTATCGCACTTGTTCGGCAAGAAATGTCGTTACATAAAGCTCATTTAAACAGTCTAGAAGCATTCTTCATAGCTGTATCAATGTATGAAGTGATAAAATATTTTGCAGTATATATTGCTTGGAGGCAAATGTATCGAGCATTTACGGCAATACTACCACGAAAGTTTTCGCGAATGTTAATCTCGATGATAATTTATGAATTCGAGACTGATGATTCTTCTATGCTTCGCTAATAATAACTGCATAGTATACTCCAACTTACTTATAGTTCTTATTCTGTTCTTATGAAATTAAATGCAATACTATAAAATAGCTCTACCGGTTGTTAAAATCAATCTATCGCATTATGAAATACTTGCCAGGGCGAGCGCGAGCGCGTTCCTCTATTTGATAAATCTTTGAGGGAATTATTTTACGCGACGAAGATTATTTGACAAGATTTATTTTATTAAGTCCTCTTATTATTAATCTTTCATCGACAAATGCCATTTGCAATCGAATAATTTAAAATAAACGTACACGAACATATTTTGCTTCCTCATAGAGGAAGCTTTGTGACGGGCTGAATTTCAGCATTCGTAAATAAGCATCGTAGGGTAAATTCGATGATATATCCTTAAACTACATCGAATTTCTGACACATGTTGGTATGTATGTATGTGTGTGTGTGTATGTACGTGTGTATGTCTGTGCAGAGTGATATCTCGATGACGGGAGGTCGTATCGTTACTGTAGATGGCTCATTTTCTTCGT
>CACVKI010142441.1:0-39973 GCA_902732785.1 Trichogramma evanescens | reverse complement strand
CTTTAGGACGAATAATAATGTTTACAATAATAGCTCCCCCACGTGGGGGAGACGTGGGGGAGCAGTGGGGAGCAATTTACAAAATGGGGAGCAATGGGGAGCAGTAGTTAAAAAGTGCCAAAATCACGTGAAAAATGAACAAAAAACCCGTAAAAATAGGGCCTTTTAAAAATTGTGGTAAATGTGGGGGAGCTATGGTAATCAGGTGTGGAGACCCTTACAACTATATAGTAATAGATATATATATATATATATATAATAATATATAATATATAATATATATATATATATAATAATATAATAAAAAAAATAAAATAAAATAAAAAATAAATAAATAAATAAAAAGAGAGAGAATCTCAAACCGACGTGGGAATATGTATAATGCAACGATCCGCGTGCTCGACACAAAGGACACCACGTCGACGACGAGCTTTCCCAACTGGTCTGAAGTGTGTAAATATAAGAGAAAAAAAATGAGCCGCTGCTGCAGGGTTAGTAGTACGGTACATTAAGGAAGCTCGCAAATTCACTAAAATCACTCGCAGAGAATACATTAGAGATACAAGCATGGGTGAGTATGGTACATGTTTAGACGTGGCACGAGTCTCTCTCTGATACTTCGACAAATATAGCGAGAGCCCAAACAGGAGCAGAGACAAGGATGATGGCAGCTACACACACTAACACACAAACAATATAACATAACGATGATCCTCGCGCGTTTCTACTATCCTTTCAAGAGATCTCGCAAGTTCGAAGAAGCAAGACTCCCATTACACAGAGGCGTGAGTATATACGATGGATAGATAGGGGATACGCGAGAGTCACGCATCGGTTTGCTGTTGCTACCTACCCCTGCGTGAGTGAAGCGCACAAGACACTCGAGTGTCGCGGGTATTATGGCCCGAAGGAAAAGACAAACTACGACGGATGACACATCGATTGAAATTTAATATATCCTCGCGTATATGTACCTTTAATGCTCGAACGAAGGGCTCCCGAATCATCCAAGACGACTCCCCAGTTATAGTCTCGTCCTCGTGCTCTGTTCGTCTTTGGTATAATATGTGCTGCTAGAGGCTCGCGCGCGCGTGTTCGTTTCGCGTGCCGACTACTTTGCTGCCGCTGAGCAAATAATACTTGGTCACGCGTCATCGTGTACACATTTTCGTACATATATACAAGACCGTACTTACTGGCGCGCGCTGATTTGATAGAGAGAGAGAGAGAGAGACAAAAGAGAAGACAGTTAAGGATTTTGGTATCTGCTACTGTGCTCTGCGGGTAGTAGCGAAACGTGTGAAAAATGATTTTAGCATTTATATCAACCCCCGCGTGTGTCACGCTCTTCTCAACGACGACGAGGCACCACCGCGCGTGTCGTTGATTTAGGAAATCGCCCGCTTGCCCCACATCGACAAATTATCTCGACAAGTACACGTAATGCCGGGCCTCTGTATATATCTCGCTCGAGTATATAACGTACTGATTCGGGACGAGACGTGAGCTACTACTGCTACTACTAACCAGCTATATAATAGGGGCGGGGGCGCTGCCGCCATCTCGTTCGAGAGAGCTCGCGCGCGTCGAAAATCGCATTCGATGACACGTGATAGAATCAACGAGAGCTAACTAAACACACACACGAGAGAGAGAGAGAGAGCTCGAGACATAAAGCGCACATAACGTACACACACCCATACGAAGGCTCGAGATTCGATCAGTCGCGCGAAATGGCCCAGAGTACACGTGTGTGTGTGTGTGTGTATGTGCGCTCGTAATCAACCGTAATTACTCGCAAAGTGCACTCGCGCACACCGTTTAGTGCCGCGCGCGATCCATACGTATATATAACGCATCGCTGCTACTGCTGCTGCAAGCTCTACAGGGCGTGTGTAAAGCTCCACCGACCATGTGTGTAGTAGCGGCAGTAGCAGCGATGACCCAGCTGCACACCAGCGATCGGACACGGGACTATCGGCGTAATGCGCGTATTAAGCTCTGCATGGCAACGATATACGTGTAGTATATACATATAATGGAGTTCGAAAAAATGTTTGCCGCTCGTTCGCGCTTACATACACATACATGTCTATATCTATAACTCGAGCATACGTATACGATCGGTTAGCTCTCTCGACGCGTACTGCGCCGCGCATATATGCACCGCCAGCTCCGTTGTATATTCCGAAATGCGCACCAGGTGTATGAGTAACGCGAGCGAAGCCCCCCCGCCGAGTGCAGAGAATCTCGCAAAGCCCACCCGCGCGCGCGCGTCAATTCCTGCGTGTAAATATTACGCGCGCGGCAGGTAGGATCTGCAGCTGATGTGCTGATTTCAACGCTGCACGGAGTATTTTTGACGGAGGGTTTCTATGTGAAATTTTTGCACGTGAAGTAATCGTTGTAATATAGACTCGTCGGAGTCTGTGAAGATGGATTTTGAAAATAATTTATATTTTTGTAGAAATATGTGAGGATTAATATTCTAGAAATCGTTTTGTATTGTAGCAAGATTCATTAGAAATTCCACTAAGCACCTTTTTCTTTTAATAACCTTATACTCGTTTCCGAGTGCTCGCGTCGATGTATAGAATGCAACGAGGTAACTTACCTGAAACAAAAGAAAACAACAATTTAATGACTTTTTTTATATTTATATTAATCGTGCGTACATAATATTCAAATATGTATGTCAAAATACTTTGGGTTACTCGAAGCTTTAAATTACACGAGGATCACGCGTATAGCGCGAGTGTACGTGTACACACGAATTGGATTCGTTGGTTTTCAAGCCGATCGGAAATAGCGCGCTCATACCCAGAGAGCAGCAGCGGTAGTGCGTTGCATCGCGCGCAGTCCAAGTTGCAGAGAGAGAAAGAGAGAGAGAGAGAGAGATAAAGTCAACGAGGGGGAAAAAAAATCAGTGTATATAAACGCCGCGCGCTGATCATTGCATCGAAAAATGCGTGTATAGCGTGTACAACACACACACACACACGCGCAAAACTGCTGACAACGTTTTGTTCGACTGCAGCGCACGGACGCGTATAGAAAGCACACAGATACACACACGAGGCAGATCGATCGATTTTACCTTCGGTGCAAACACGCGGCGGCGCATGGGCACATATATATATCTACTATCTACTATCGAGGCATAGAGGGCACTGATCAGTATACAGCGCTCGCTTACAAACAATGATAAACATGCGTTTGTGTATACGTATCCGCATCCGACAATTATAACAGCAAAGCAAGAGAGAGAGAGAGACCATAGCGCACGGCAAGCAACAACGTGTTTACTTATCTCTTTTCCTCTTTGCGCCCGAGTTTACAGGCGCGCACGTAATATCGCTTCCTAGACGCAGCCAGGTAGTAGTACTGGTATAATTTCCCGCATTCGCAAAATAAGAAAGAAAAAGAAATCTGGGCCGCGCTTCGAACTACAAGCATCGCTCGTGAGCTTACACATATCTGTGCGCGCGATACGCAAATATACGTATATACGGCACGACAAAATCTCTCCAGGATCGCGTGGCATTAAATCAACTACTTGTGTACGCGGCCGCGCGTATATCTATGTATGTTACGACGAGAGTCACGCATATTACGCGGACTCTGCTGTGTATGTCGAGCCAGTTAGTTAGCTGGACGGACGAGTAATCGCTGCGCGCGATGCTTCGAGCTTTTTTTTTATATAAAAATATAACCCAGTGCACGAGAGGCAATCTCGCGTGTGAGCTCGAGCTGCTTCTTCTTCTTGCCATTCTTTACGTCTAGCGGGGGTGTTATTTTTCGCTTATTTATACATATGAACACTCGCCGTATAGCCGAGAGAGCGAAGGAGAGGGTGAAAAAAAAAATAAAACATTCCACCTTCGGACTCGAGCGCTGAAAGCTCGTGTACTACTAGACTGCATAATGCAGAGCCCAGCTAGGCCTCGACTAGCCCCTTTCCTTAGCAAATCGTCGGATAAGATAAAGCAAGAACAATTGCACGAGATTGCTCGGACACGATACGAGAGTCGCACGCGCGTATGCCTTTTTTATTCTATTTTTTAGCATACAACTACAAGTAGTATCTAAGGTAGGAGAGCTGGTAATTTGTGCCGAGGTGAGATAAGCCTTGGGACATTTTGAGACGACGAAAGAGTCGAAAAATGCGTTGAAAGATAATTGGTAAAACTATATGTTCGAAATGATAGAAGCGCAGTCTACTACCTCAATGACAAGGGATAAAATGATATTCTTTACGCGTACGCGAAACTAGAATGACGAAATATAACTCGATATAGGAAGAAAAACAGATGGAAAAGTTTCCGTACTATGAATACTCTACTAGTTGAAGACGTGTGTGTACTGCGCACAAAAACATATCGTACATAGGGTGTGTATCGAGCGCAGTTGAACTCGTTCGTTTTTACGTTGTACGCACGTATACGGCGAACGATCCGAATTGGGGCTGGCTGTACCTATACGACGACTTTTTTGTCAACTATTTTCGCAATTTCCGTTTTGCGTTTTTAAGCTCGATGCGTATACGATCTAATACATATTCTCCGGTTTCTCATCTTTTCTTCCATATTACCTTCGGAGCAAACATCTCTCTCTTCTTTCTTGACTCTCTCTCTACTGCTGCTGCTCAAAGGATTTTTCTCAAAGTATGCGAGTTTTCTTTGAAGTGCTATAAATGCAATGAATTAAGGAGATTCGCTCTTTCTCATATCAAATATGCTTCTCTCTCTCTCTCTTTTCTCCGCGCGCTGCTGCATCGCTACTTTTTTTTCTCTCTCTCTCTGCTTTTTTCTCCGCGCTACAAGAAGCTGTGCTGTACACGGCCCCGTGTACAGCTGGGAGGAAAGAAATATTCGAAAGGGATTACGAATTTATGATAGCGTAACTCGATACTATCATCGTCGTCGTGTAGTAAACGCTCGTTGGGCATTTTAAGAAATTGCCAAGCTTACACGAGTACGGCTTTCAAGATTCATACTATTACGTATGTACACGGTGAAAATACCTTTCGTTTACGAGTCAAAAAGTTTGAATAGTTCGAACGGAAAAAATGAGAAAAAACATGTAATAGCGGTGCTCGACTTTGCAAAAAATTGACCGATTCTTCAGCTTTATACTCTCTTTCTCTCGTTCCATGGCCTTTCGTGCACAGCAGCTCGGACAATCCACTCATAGACAAACAAAAATTTTGCTCAGCCCTCAATATTTCGCCTCTGCCTCTTTTTCCATTGGTTGTGTGTGCGAGTCTATGTGCGCAGGCCCCAAAGGATTATCGTGCACTTAAGTGCTCGCGCGTGGAAACACAAGTTGCACGAAAGAGAGAGAGAGCGAAAAAAGCTATATGAGTGTGTGCGCGTCGAGAAAGGCAGTCAGGCAACGCCAGCACATAATCAGCGGGGCAGGAAAAAGCTCGCGAGCTTTTGATGTGCTTTTCCGTGTGCACACTCCATACTCGGCAGCGGCGGCGGCGGCTCCTCGCAGCAGCAGCTCGCTCACTTTCTCTCTTCTCTGTTTTGCCAACGATGAGTGGCCCTCAAAAGAACTGTGGCTGCTGCCGCTGCTGTTCGGCAATCGGGGCTTCTCTCTTTCTGCTCTTTTTTTCTTCGTCCTTCTTCTCATAGTCTCTCTCGCTCTCTTTCTCTCTATGTGTAAGCATCCCTCGCTCCATTCGATTCCGAACGTTGCTCTACTCTCCACGCAACCAACTTCTTATACCCAAGCACACATACACGCAGCACACGTATACATATATACCTATAAAGTCGAGAGTTTCGCAAAAGTTCAACCCGCGGGCGAATCGAAGACTCGACTCTCTGCGGTTGCAAACGTGGCGCTCGTGTTCTCCCGCGAGACTTTCCCGACTATACATAGATACCTATATCGCAAGCTCGCTCGGTGTGCTGTGTGCTGTGCTGCTGTGCGCAACCAGCCAGCAAAGAGCAAGGAAAAAAAAACGTACCACGTATAATGCCTCGGTGTTGCCTCTGTAACATCATAAAGAGAGAGAGAGAGAGAGCGAGAGCAGGCCGATTTGCGGTAACATAGAGCAAGAGAAGAGCAAAAGAAAAAAAAATATGTGTAGGTGCCCGGGGGCGAAATTGATTCATGCCGCGGGGATTCATTGTTTCCGTGCGCGCGTGCGGGACCAGAGATCGGATTATCATTTCATTCGTATACTCGGGGCAGTGATACAGTCACTTTTAGTCATGCTCACTTTTTCTCTGTCTCTCTCTCTCCCTCTCCAAGTACGGGTCGAGGATGGGTTAAATGTATAATGTCTCAATTGCTTTTTCGGGACTCGAGAGCAGCAGCACCACCACCGAGCGACACCGACGCCTGCACCACGGGTTAACATGTCGCACGCGAATACATATACATTATATAAACGCGCGACCAGCTCCAGCTCGAGCGAGCGAGCGACTATTGAACTCGACACGAAACTTAATAGCTTTTCTATGTTTCAATTTGCATTGCATTTACATACATCGAGGATGGAGGAGCGCGCGCGGCGCAACGTTGTAAAACGCCAAGCGATAAATACTTTATAGAGCGAACCGCACCGCACCACCACGCGACTGTATACGTATACGCTCGCGCCACGAGTCGTCGTCGTCGTCGTCGTCCCTCTTAACTATGTGGCGCGAGCTTTTGTTTTCTCGGCTCGCCCCTAAGATATCGCGCGCGCTCGGCTATGTACACACACACACACACACACACACACACACACACACACACACACACACACACACACACACATACACACACACATACCCACACCCGCACCGCTGCGGCTTAAAGCGAGTTTTGACCCTAAATCACTCGTTGGCTGTTTCCGCTCTCGCACCCTTTTATGCATAAGCCATTATGATTTTAAAATCAATGGCCGACGATTAAGTGCGCGTACTACACGCGAGGCAGGCAGCAGCTGAGCTTCTCTCTCTTTTATATCTCGAATGACTCTGCGCGCGAGCTTCTTTTTGAATATTCAAGACGACAAGTCTTCGGCGAAGAAAGTTTTCACGCTTACTCTCTCTCTCTCTCTCTCTCTTTCTCTAGCTAGCTGTATAGCAAGTATCGATCGACGATATTCTTTTTATTTCAAGATGTAAAAAATAATACATATAAGAATGGAAACTGCTATGTACGTATATATAAATCGAGTCGTAACAAATCCGCACCGAGCTCTCGGTATAAAACTGCAGCGGCGCCGTAAAAGTATAGCGCTACGTCGAAGAGAAAAAAAAGCCAGCGGAGGCTAATATTAAACAAGTACGACTCTAAGCTAAATCCCCGAGCCAATTAAACGATCGTTTCCAGCCATTAGCGAAATAGAGGTGTAGCATAGCGCACCGAGGAGCCCGGGAGCCTAATCCGAGCCGAGAGAGAGGCTCGTATCGCAGGCCCAACAGCGCGTGACTATAATAATGCGACTGCATGTCAAAGAAAAGTCTGAAGTACTCGCGATCGATACATACTTCTTATATGCATAAACCGGCGACTACAAACGAAAAAAGGCAACAGGAGCGATTAATAAATTCGCAGGCATGATTCGAGTCGTCGTCGTCGTCGTAGTCGTAGTCGCGCCCACGCATACCGTACAAAAAACGTATGTTCCGAGGCACAGAACCGAGCGAGCGAGCGTCGACTAATCTCCTCTCATAGATTATCAGCTCGAAAAAGCTCGAGGGTGCGCACGGAGCACGGCGACTGAGCCGCTTATCGGATAGCCCTTCGAAGATATTAGCCCCAGAGCGCGCGACGCATTTTCTCAACGCGCGTACAGTTCACCATCATGAGAACGTATGTGCCAGCCAGCGCATGGGCTATATAAGAGAGGTACTACACGACCCCTCCCTCTGCTGTAGGACGACGACGACGAGCCGATGTGCTCCCTTGAGACAGTTATAGACGAGGCCGGTATAGAGCTATATTATAGTGCCAAGCGTAAATGCTAAAGGGTCTGTGTGTGTGTGTGTGTGTGTGTGTGTGTGTGTGTGTGTGTGTGCCTTGCGAGATGTCGCCCGTAGAGTAGTAGTAGTGGAGCTTTTTAAGAGAAATTTTCTTGCTCGGTTGAGGATGGATTTCACGTAGCAGTGGCCACCGCCATGTGCACGCGCGGCCAAACGAGCTATATAAGACGCCGGATTATGACTACGTTATAGGTACGATAATTAATTCGACGATATTAATTAACTGCTGCTTCTGCTAAACCGTGTCGATTCGAGAAGATTGAGAAGAAGCTCGAAGGCTAATAATTCAATCCGCAGAGCTCCGTTGAGACCATCATCATCGCGAGAAGACGAATCGAAATTTACAAGATATTCTCGATATCGGGGAGAAAGGGAGAGAGAAAAAATTTCAAAATGCTTCCTTCTTCAAATAGCGTCGGGGCGGTAAAATATATATCGTCCGATGCCACAGTGAGATTGCGACGAAAACTCTCCGCGAGTATCTCTCCCCGAGACCCTGCACAGCTATACTACTACTATATATACCGGTGTACAAATGTATCTTTCTTTCTCGTCGTCGTCGTCGTCGTTGTCGTCGCGCACACACTGCAGAAGGTAGTAATGTAAATTGATGGCCTAAATTCTACGCGAGGTCGTATATGGAGTGGGTCGGCTGCATCGAGGAGAACGCGAATAGCAGCAGCAGCAGCGATAAACCGCAAAATTTCGTTCCGGCGACGGTTTCATTTCGCGCGCGACGACGACTACGAAGAAAAGTATGCGCGTTATGAAAAAAAAAAAGAAAGAAGAAGAAGTATTTTCCGCGCGGCGCGCGTGAATCGCATCCGCAGGAGAGAGAGAGAGATCTTTGCGGTGCGATGTTTCGAGTTTGATGGACGGCTGTATTCAGACGTTTTATCCACGTACACATTTACCCCGAAACAGATGAAATTCTCGTTTTGCGCGAGTGCAACAAATTTTTTCCCCCTCTTCCTTCCCTCGTTCTTAAAAAATGTTAACGTAAGCTGCATGAATATTTGCAAAATTGAAACATTTTCGCATAAAATCTCTTGTTTTCAAACCCGATTTATTTTCAAGCTTTCTAAAATATTTAGAATGTATCTCGAAAATGTCGCAACGTGCCGAGTTTATAATTGCGAAATCCGAAGGGCCCCGAAAAATCATTATAACGAAAATCGTGGGTATAAAAATACCGAATAACAACCGGCGCGGGGGTTTCGACAACTCCCCGAAGCGCCGCCGTGCGCATAGATCGCGCGCGCACATGCACGAATAGACGAAATATAAACTCGAGCTTCGTGTCCCAGGCGACTTTTGGCTATTTTCTCTTTCAATAAACACACACCTCGTTACAGCCTTGCACTGTGCAGCACACGCACTCGTGTGTCGACACGCTGCTGCGCTACACCCCCGATATACATCCAAAATCACGATCTCTTAACAATCAAAAATATCGCGCGCGTCGAGCTTTATATAGCGATATCTTGTGAAAATTCGCAAACCATATAAATCAAATTTTTTTTTTTTTGTTGCCTCGCTCCATTTTTATAGAGAAACACACGAACACGCGTACCCACAAAAGTAGAGGACCAAAAAAAAATTGCTGATGTATCGGCGCGTCGCAAAATGTAAAAACGAATATGTATATGTACCGAAAAAAAGTCAATTCGGTTTACATGATAGCAGCGCGCGCGACAAAGAGACAGCAGCAGCAGCAGCAGCAGCGGTGGTGGTGTAAAACGAAGAGATAAAAAGAACAAGAAGGTGACGTGCAGTAGGTGGCCTTTGCGTCCACGGCTGCTGCTGCTGTTACAGCTACGACACGCGAGTCCATATGATGTATGCAGTGCGCGCCTTCCGCAGGATCAATTCCATTTTGCACTGGCGACTATACTGGCGAGGGTCGGTCGGTCGGTCGGTCGGTGGCCCTGCGGGACCCCATCAGCGTTTGTATATTCGTTTACTCTTTATACTGATTTATTCTCCGTGTCTCATTCGTCATATAGTATACGTATTTATACGAGCATATAAAACTCACTCGCGTGTAGGTCCGAATTCGCGAGAGAATATGATACGCAATGCAGCGCGTGACGTGGTCTCGCGAGATTCTTCACCTATACAGCTCGGCTCTCTCGTCATCATTTTCTCGTATCGGGTCCAGCTCTCACTATTACTACTACGATGAGTCAACTTTTTGTCATTTTTTTCATACCCTCTCTTTCTCTCTCCCGTTATTTTAATCTTAAGTATACACGCGGCAAGCGAGCCCCATGCACTATATAGCTCGTATACACTTGTCGTTGAACTTTGTCGCTGCTTTATACATAATACGCGCATGCATATGCATATGGGGCGCGGCGGCGACATTTTTTCTCCTCGTCGTTCGCAAACGCGAGAGAGCCCGGCGCACGTTTCACTTTACAAAGTGTAATTATCATTATACGAGTGGGATATATAACGGCATACATGAACTTTGGATTATCTCTATCTCTCTCTTTTTCGCTCTCTGCACCCCGCCGTATCACCGTACGAGTATGAAAGCTCTACTATATACTCCAGCTCTGTGCTGCTGCTGCATCGGGTATAATATGCTACTTTCTTTCTTTGCCCGGGCGGCGCATATCGCGCGCGCGCATTTATACGAGGTGAAAAAAACTCGGCGTATTATTATTATCATGATATAAACCCTCGCTGTAACCTTATTATACGGTCGTCTGCTGCGCGGCAAACGGAAATTAGCGATCCCGCCGCCGCTGCCGCCTTTACTAGCTTACATCAATTTTCATTCGGCAAAAGAGATAATCCCAATTCAGAAACGTGAGCGAGCGAGCGCGTGGTTGGTTGGCTATATTCGTAAACGATACTCTCCCGATCGCTGTATAGCTGTAGCTGCTGCAGTAGTCGATTCCCTCCTCTCTCTATCGATATAAGCCCATTGCGAAATAGCCATGTACGCGCGATGCAATGAAAACGGCTTGTGTGCTGCAAGCTCTCTTTGCTCCGGGCTCGATCGCTTGTTATACTGTACGTAGATGTGCCCGTCCCTCCCCCAATACCCCTCTGGAAAATGGCTATTGCCCGAGAAACGTGACCGTTTTCTCACTCGATCACCCCCTTCTCGTTTTTTGACCTTATACAGCTGAAACCGATTTTCTTCTTTTTTTTACCCTTTTCTTTTTTTAACTTTCCTTCAGCCGCCTCTCTGCTTTGAACTCGTTTTCTGTAACGTCGAGGTAGCGAAAAAAAAAACGATTAAAAATATCGAGGCTATTCATTAGTCGAGGCCGTAACGGCCAATTTTCCGCGTTCACATCTGTACGCGCGTCGTTATAAGAAAATTTGAGGCAAATTTCCGATCGATCTGTTATGAGTCAGTGGGGGAGAGGGAGAGAACGAGAGCCGAGAAAGAAAAAGTTACGAAACCATCGACGCGCCCAAGTAACTTCTTACTTCTTCTTCTCCTTTTTTTTTACGATTTTCCGAGATATGAATTTAAACGAACTGCACCACGCGCGCCTATTGCCTCGTAACCGGAGTATTAAATTTATCTCATTAAGAAATGGAAGTGTTCAGGGGGAAAAAAATAAATGGAACAATAGTCAAAAGGTAAGTTGGCAAGCTGCGCGGGGGTGTAAGAAGTAAGAGAGAAGTAAGGAAAAGCGCAGAGAGAGAGAGAGAAAGAGAGGGAGGGAGAGAGAGGTAAAAGTTTATGCCGAGGGTGTTTATGAAAGAGACATTTTAGAACGTCTTGTTGGAGAGGACTCGAATGAAAGGGACGCTAACAAAGCGAGAAAATGGTATCAATGCTAGGTCCGTTAAAGTACTACAGCAGAAAAGCTCCTGCTGTCTTACTTTTTCCTTCTCTCTCTCATTTTTCTTTTTTCTTGGGCTCGTTGTGTAGTGCGCCCGACTAGTAGTAGTAAGCTGCGCTCCGACAGTCTACTTCAATTTTCGTTGCCGAAGAACGAGATCGCTCGCGTGGGCGACTTGGGTCACGGTGATGGTGGCGGCGGCGGGCCTTTTATCCGTTTCGACGCGGGAGAGTTAACGTCTCTCTCTCTCTCTCTCTCTCTCTCCTCTCGAAGTGCTGGAGCCACTTCGATGATTACTACGGGCTGCAAGAGAAAGAAGCGGTGTACACGCAGCGAAGGGAGAGACAAGGCAAGCAACAGCAAGCTCGATCGTACACTAACCGTAAAAAACCTCGAGAGCGCGGCAGCTAAGGGAAGGACGCGTATTTGTCGGATTCTGTCTCCAGGGACTTCTAATTGCCCCGCCAACGAGAACGAATGAAGCAATGAAATTTCATTCAGCCGCCCACAGTAGCAGTTTTGCTTGGCTGACGATTGTTGCACGCGAAAAAGTTTCGTTTATATGTATATAAATTTTGTTTTTATTTTATTTTTTTCAAAGCGACGACTCGTTAATCAATTGAAATTCGCGCAAAAGCTGCTACATACACGCGGAATCCGAGAATCAATTTACTTGACGCGCTCGTGGCACGCGTTTGAAGATAAATTGGGAAAAGCAAATCACTTTTCTCTGTGCAGCAACGGCAGCAACGTCGAAATCGCGTTATCGCCTGGGCCCGCACGAATCTGCTCCGCTGCGCGGCATATTAGACTCGCGTGGAGCCACAGCTGCTTACGTGCGTATAAAAAAGTACTCTAAATGTAAATGCAAAGCAAACAAATTATTTCCACGGCTATTAAACTCCACTTACGATACCTCAAAGACACGTTACGTACGCTGCGCGAGTATAGGAGCCGGCGCCAAGGCACACGTAGCCAATTAATCACAGCACATCATCGCCAAGTATCGTCGCTGCAGCCACCGCATTACACGAGAACCGCACGCACGCAATAAATATTTACTCGAGCCAGCGAATTTCTCCCGTGAAATCTTTCATGAACGCGCTGAGAGAGAAAGAGAGAGAGAGAGAGAGAGAGGCCGATACAGATAAAAGCCAAAGTTAAAAAAGGAAACCCAGTGAGAGAAACGACGGGAGAAGGAGGACGAGGGCGAAAAAAGGAGCCCAGCTCCCCACGGGTTGTTATATTTTCGACAAACTTCGGGGCAACAGGCAGCAGCAGCAGCAGCAGCGACGGTATAACACAGCAGCGGCCCCTCCGCAACTACTCGCGCGCGTGGAGCCTGGATATATCCACCTTTTCTACCCTACTGCTGCTACTGCTATAAGCGAGCAGAAGCACTGCGTGTGTTTGTCGCTATGGTTTTAATCTTCCCCTTGGCGTATACGTACTACTACTGCAGAGGGCGTTCGATCGGTCGCGTGCACCAAAGGGCAATGTAATTATAAAAAGGAAGGAAAGAAGCGAGGGGGTGGGATGAACGCGGGAGGGGCTCTATATATGTGATCAGCCAAAGGGGGTGAAGAGAGAGAAGTCGAAAAAAGACTGAAGAGGACATAGGTTGCAAGGGATTCGTAAATGTGCGCGTGCTGCTGGTGCAGAGAGTACGCGATCAGTGGTACGTTTTGAGATTTGAGCGCTGCATTGTGGCAAAAAACACAAAAAAGACAAACGTCACGGAGTATATTGAATAAACCCATGAGGCTTTCTTTCTATCTCTACTAGCAATAATATGGGTGATGGGAGCCTGTAAACTGTGATTTAAACTTTTGAAACATTTTTTACCTTATTTTTCATTTATCATTTCGTCAAACGTCCGATTTTGTAAAATTTTTGTAGTCGACAAGGCAGAAAATTCTGCATCTCTTGCCAACGAGATCTCCGCCATTTTTCCATTATTTCGTACATATGGCCCTGAAATCGCGGATGACAGGAAAAATTCGATCTAGCTTAAAACTTTAAGTAGCTTTCTCTCTCTCTCTCTCTTGTCGAGTGTGTCGCATATAGTTCGGCGAAACCCATTGAGCCATCGCACGCAAAGCTGCGTCGTCGTCGTCTAATGCGCTTAGCTAATTGATGCGTCGAGGGTATATATTATATAGAGAGCAACGAGCGAGTCACCACACACAGTGATTTCATGTTTGCCTCTTATACTTTTAGGAGGATGAAGAAAAAGAAACGAGAGGAGAAGAAGGAGCGTATCATCCTCCAAGTTGAAGTATACGCGAGTCTCGAGCATCGGCTATTAGCTTTTTATTACCCACTGTCGAGGGAATAACGACAAAAAAAAGACCCAAATTAAAAGCGCAGTCATTTTGTTTCAAGTAAAAGAGCTGGTCTTGCGGAAACTGAATTAATAAGTTATCAGAACCCAAGAAAAAAACGATGAATATTTTTGACAGTATGCTTTGACTTATACAATAAATTTGACTTTGCCACTTGCAGATTTACGAATGAACTTACTCGCCATCTAGGTGTAGGCCTAAAATAATATCATCGCATTCAAAAAGTTTGAAAGCCGAAAACAGGCAAATTTTTATTTTTAGCTTTCATACATTCCAACTTATAAATAGAGTGTAACAAGGACCAATTTTCTCAAATATGCTACTTATCCGACTACTGCACGCATTGATTCGCTTCGAAAAGAATCATCGCGCTCGGAACGAAGAAAAGCTCGAGTGGGAAACAGAAAGAGAGAAAATTCAGATTTTAGCAGGAGCTCGCCAGCGCGCCACTATATTTTGACACTCATCGTGCAAGACTGCGACGACGTTATTATATAGATGCAGAGCGCCCGGAACGCGCGGCGGCTTTTGGAATTCGTCCAAAGCTCCTGTCCAAAGCGACTAACAGCTCACCCCTTGCGCTGCACACGTACACAAAGTTGCGACTGCAAAACGATTTGAGATATTACATGTAAAGAGAAAGTTTCTACTTTGTGGTTATATACTCGAAACGGAAATGCGTTACACGTCATGCGATGTGGAGTTGCTTTCTCGGCGCCCAGTTATATATACTGGGAAATTTTCGGTTTCGATTTTTACGTTGAAGTAAAAAACAGCGGGGGTTGGGGTAGAAGGAAATTATAAAACCATGTTTAACGGGAATAAATGCGACAGATTCAACGTGCGTGAAATAAGCACATAAATATGATCCTTGGCTTTAGGAATGAAAACGAAAATGTTTCCTTGTGCGCGCGGGAAGCCAAGTTGCTTATGATTGCTCTCTCTCTCTCTCTCTCTCTCTATCCCGCACAAAAGGTATGGATTTTGCTTCATATGTCTCGCACGCGCCCGAATATACACACATACACACGCAGAAAACGCGAATTAAATCAAGCCATTTCGAAAAGCGAGTATATGTACAGGTGAAATGGGAAGTTTCGCACGTCGCGCGCAATCAAGATTACATGCATATACACAGAGAGCGAGAGAAGGGGAGAGAGATCCTGTACAGCGCAGCTAAAACAATCGCATCGAACTAGCAAGCTTACACACACATACACATACATACACCCGGCGTGCGTAGCATAAAGCTACTGCTGCTGCGCGGAGAGAATTTCTATTTGACGTTGAACAATCGTCAGGCTTGATCCTTCATCAAAGTCGGATGAAAACCCGCCGCCGCCGCGCTATCGCGTTCTGGGCGCGGGCGCATATAATTATTTGCGCTGCAGCAACGGCAGCGGCAGCGAGCGCGTACGTACATACGAATTTCAATCGAAAAGCTCGCGGAGTGAGAGAGAGAGTTGCGCGCGATATATACCCATACCTATATATATATATAAACCCATTTGCCGCGCGCACCCGCGATTTATATAATAAATTGAAATTTCACTTACAATTATAGTAATTTCATCGGATGGTGATCAATCGCGCGCGCGCGCGCGGGCGTACCACGGGGGTGAGCTCTTTGTGGCGCGGCGGCGCACGCGAGTGTGAATATATTAACGCAAAATAAAGTCAAGTTTGTGTGTAAAGCACCGCGCGGCGGATTGATTCACGCGCGCGTCGAGCTAAATGTCGGAATTTTTTACAGCGGCTTTGTGCATACACAGACATGCAGCAGCACACATCGAGCTATATGAGAGATATCGAATGATTATTAGATTTAAAGGGCAATTTGCTGAAAGTTCAATTACTCGACTGCACGATGCTGCTGCTACGGGGGCGTGGGTGTGTAGCCAGGTGAGATTTCGCGTTCGCAAAAATGTGCGCATAAATTTGTGCGCAGTAAAACGTAACAAATTGTCGATATTTACTTCAAAAAGACCCAGCAGCAGATCGACCAAGTGAATGCGAATGTGCGGTATGCGTTCCGTAAATCGATGCTTTGTAGGTTTCGGTTTTTACGTTTTCCCCGTAACCAACGCGTCTACAGAAGTTACACTTTGAAAAATTTGCCGAAACGAGTTCGAGGATGAACGCGATCGATTTTAAATGTCAAATTTGTGCACAAGACCCTTTACCGAGCTCCAAGCCTTGTACGCCGGAAGTCTGTTTTAACGAGTTTCCAAAGTTCCGAGAGAAAACATCATCGATTAATTAGAAAAATTACACGCCTCTGCGCCGAAGATAGTACTCGAGCTCGCAACTTCACTCGTATTATACACAGCCACTTTTCGAATCAACCCTCGCGTGAAACGTCACTACTTACTACAACCAGTAATAAAAAGAAGAAGAGCAGCAGCAGCAGCGTCGAAGCATCGCGGCTAAACATAAAAGAATACCTCGATGCGCGCGCGCGTAACTCAAGCTTTAAATTCTCCCACTATAAAAAAAAAAGGTAAAACGCGCGCAAGTGATGGAAGAAGCAACAACACGCAAAAGGTGTATACGAGGCGAAGGAGAGAAAGAAAAAAAAAATAACGAGCGCGTATACAACATCGAGTCCTCTGTCATTTAATGCTTAGTAGCGCATCAAGGGTCTCGTCGTACCTACGTATATATAAAAGAGAGAGAGAGTCTAGAACATATATAATACAGCTCGAGCACGTTAACGCGCGTCGCGTTCGATCGTTGGCAATTAGCTAATCTCTCTCTTATGCGCCTCTCCAACTTCTCGCTCGCACCCACTCGTATATACCTACGCCTATATATGCGTGTTATATGCACTGCGCAGCGCCGCCTAATTGGTATAATCGATGCGCTTCGAGTTAACCAGCGTGACGAGGTAACGAGGAGAGAGAGAGAGAGAGAGCTCGAAGCCGCTGACGAGAGCTCTAGCTGGCTATAGGGCAGACCCCGGGAAAGAGAGCAAAACCCCATGACGCGCGAGGAGAACGGCGCAGGTATAAATCCAACCATCGTATAAATCCAAGCCGATCGAAGACACGCGGAGGAGTTTCTGCCTGGCCTGCACACAACAGTTGCTGCGCGCAGTATTATTGTCTATCGGCGCGGCTCGCGCGAGAGTGATAGACAACCGACGCGCGGACGACGGCTTCTTTCACGCCAACGGCAGCGCAGCAGCAGCACCGACACCCCTTTGACTTGATAGATGCGTGCTAGGTTTTATTCTATTCTTTTTTTTTTTTTGGCTTTTGGCGGAACAATTTGCACGTCTTTTCTCTTGCGAAAGAGTTGCACGCCGCTACGTATTTAAAAAAAACTATCCTGAATCCCGGTGAGAAATGGTCAAAGCTCGAGCTAAATTTAATACCCACACGAAAATAATAATCGCAACAATCGTTTCCGCGCGAACTTCATCTCAAGTATACCCGGAGTACTCGATGTATATACGTGTTATATGTATATCAAAAATGACGCGTGTAAGTACACGACTCAATGGTCCGAGAAAAATCGTCAAGCTGGAAATGTCACCGTATTCTCATCTCGATTTCAAGGGTGCTAATTTTCACGTTTCAGTGAGCTCGAACACACACACACACACGCGCACGATCGCGAGAGCAGCTTCGGACGACCCCCGAGGTATACGTGTGTCGTATAATCTTTTTACTATACACATATCGCTCGATGTAGGCGCGAGAATATCGCGATCCAAGTGCCGTAACAATAATAATGAAAAAATATCGCGCGCCCAGGAGTTTGGTTTTTGCTTTATTATTCACTATATATAAGCCTCGTGCTGATGTAGCAGAGGCTAATAATTGGGAACGTCGTGGGTGACGAGTACAATAGGGACTCGTAGTATCCACAGCATGTGAGCTTTAGTTATGTAGCGCATACGCACACATCTGTGCGCGCTTACGAGCTTCGAAATAACGAGCTAACGCGTATATATTTTTTTATGCACATACAACACATACGTGCATTATATACGTACGCGTCGTGATTGCCGTTGCGTGAAAGATTAGCCAGCGCTGCTGCAACGCACTACTGTATAAACGCAGTAGGTATATATGCTGTACCACCTTTGGTTCGCACTTTTTTTTATTAAAAAGGGAGAGAGACGTAAGAACAATAGATTCTAGATGTGTGCGTGTGGATATAAATGTATATGTAGAGTGGGATTTAGTACTGTACGCGCGCCTCGTCGCCGTCGTTCGGCGCTTGCTATATGTACGCGTTGAATTGGCGTTTCGCGCTACTGCACGCGCTCGCTTATATGCCGTGCAGCAGCAGCAACAAAGGAAGAGAGAGAGGGAGAAGGAGAGAAGTAGGTGAGAGTGCAAGCGAGAACTGGATTAATAGCCACTTAAGGGCCCCACGCTCGCTCCGTGCAATTTTATATACACTACAAGCAGCAGCAGCAGCGGTATCGGGTGGGCGGGCCTTGTTTTCACGAATTCTCGGCCCAGCCCTTTTTTTTCTCTTTCTCGCTCTCTCACACATACTATATATACAATTATCACGTGCTCCCGAGCTTTCCTTGTTTATATCTTGGGCGCGCTGCACGAGCTAAGCGTTACTACCTTATATATAGTGCGCACATACTTTTGGCAAATAATGGCTGCTGCTGCTGCTGCTAGGTCGCCACTTCTTGTATATAAGCCCATTCATGCGACGAGTTAATGAACTACGTGCAGCACGACTCGCCCGCGAAAGGGAGAGACTCGATATTCTATACGTTCCGTGCGTAATTTTATTTTTTTCAATTTTTTCTTTTTTTTGCAGCGTCTACGCTGAGCATCGTAAAAAAAGCTCTGCTTTCGCTTAAAAATGAAAAAAAAATGTACCTAGTATGCGTGGCTAACTAGTCGATCGCTAAAATTCGTTTGTACGAGAAGAGAGATCCCATACATAGATATATAAATGTGTACGCGATTGCAATCGAGGCAATGGAGAAGAGATGTAACACAAGCCGCAACGCAACACGCGCAAAATCGTCGTATACTTCCACAGTTCGTATATAGGATGTATATAGCGCGCGAGGGAGGGCAAATTTTAACACGACTCGATCGGTCAAACGCAATCCAATCATTCGACAGCTCGGCTCGGTTCTCTCTCTGCCTCGATACTGCTGCTGCTGCTACTACAGTACAGAGCCGATACGAGCTCCTGCTGCAGACTAGAGGTTTCTAGTGGGTAGTAAAGTAGCGAGAGAGAGAGAGAGAGAGAGAGAGAGAAACGATTGGAATTTCAAAGAGAATCGATTGCTCGAGCTCTCGCACACGCAAATTGAGAGAGATAAAGAGACATGTTTATTAATGGAAACTGTAGCAATTTCAGAATTTTCAAGCTTTTCCACGTAGGCCACATCGCCGCCGCCGTTCCGGTTTTTTACCGAATTTTCAATCATCGCCTGTAGCTGCGGTTCTGTTGCGTTATACTGGCCTAGGCCGCATGTACTTTTAATTATAACGTCTCGTCTCGCTATTTCGATTGCTCACACGGAGACTATGTATATTCTATATCGAAGGATGAAGAAATATAATAATAAAAGAAACTATAGTCGATACGAGAAAAATACATATCGCGTACTTGCGCGAAAACCGAAAAGGCCAATTTTGACACCGAGGCACACCGAAAATCCAATTCTGGGCGAAATGGGCACTTCTGCCTCACGGATCCGCGAATACATAGACTACATACACGCGTTTGAACCGCACGCACGAACTTGTGTGTGTGTGTGTGTGTGGCAAAGGTCTTCCTAAGCGACCACAAAAAACGGGTCCGTTTATGTGTGTACCGCATATAGTTTTTCCAATAAATGTATTTGTCATGGCAACGCTTTTTTTTAACGCTACCAGTCACGCTGCGAGCGCACGTATACGTGGCAATCGAATATTTCCTTTTTTTCAACCCTCCCAACGATCCACAGCTGGGCAAATGTTTTTTTCCGAGGCCAAAGCGACTTTTTGAGGATACTGTAAAAAATATACCTACTGTTCCTAATGCAGATATGTATATATTTTTTCATATATATATGTACCACGAATCGCGCGCGCGCAAATAAAAGCGACGAGTCTCCGCGCGCGTGTACATATATTTTTATATAAAAAATGATGGGAATAAAGCGAAAAATACTGGTTTCTTGCAAAATTCAACGATATAAAAGTCCTGTAAACGAACAGAGAGAGAGAAAGTCGAAAAAAACTATTAATAAAATGGAATATGTTTTTAACAAATCGGCAGCGGTCGTAGTAGTATAGTAGTAGCCAAACGAGACAAAATGCCCCTCTGCGCTTACAAACGATATAGTATATGTAGGATATAACGCCGCAAACCACTGCACTACAACGTGGCAACGACTATCAAAAGATCCGCCCGCCCATGTACGAGCTGGAAATATACGCGGTGAATTTTTCTCGCCATTCTGGACACATCTACATCCATATACCGATTCAAAAACAAAATTTCTCTCAAAGCTATAAATGCATCGGCTGCAATAATTTAGCAGCAACGAGATTTAAAGTGCATTTATTATTTTCAATTAATGGCGCACTCTCTACTTTACTCTCTCGTGCTCTCGCGCGCGCACAAAGGCTCCGAAGAAAATCGATGAATTCGTTGCCAATATAACTATATATCGCGCGTTATATACGCGGCAACATCGGAATCATGAATTGATAATTCGAGCTGCGCTCAAAGTCTAAAAAATCATTGTGAACCTGTGTGCAGTCGAACGACGACGACGACGAGCGAAGCAAGCAAAAAACCCCGAATTTCCATTTGATGCTCGTGTAATATGCAAAAAAGCGCATAGAGCACTAGGCTGCTCGCGTAGCAGCAGCAGACACATGCGGGAAAAGTCGGAGAAACCGTCGCTGCGTTTACATAGTCCGTCTGTGTATACGTGTGTGTGCGCGCACAAGTGTACCGCAGCAACATCGGGTTTTCGGACTTGAGCTCGTTGCCGGTGGTGCTGCGTCGATGCGCATTGTCGAGTGTGTACACCAGTATCCCATATATGTAGGAGTATATATCCGCAAAATCGAGCCTGCAGCCAAGCCTAAATAATGCATGAAGCGGCAGAGGGATCCTATATACTATGTATAGTCGGTCGAAGCCGTATACAGCGGCGGATAGCAGCAGCCTTGGCCTTGCCAAATTTCATTGCAACACCCCGCACGCACGCACGCACACACACACACCGATTGCAATTGATTGCGTCGACTACATGTATGTATATCTACGGCAGATCCGATCCCCGATGAAGAATCGACCTACGTATGTGTTCGGACATTTGCATTTTCATGCGTTTGGCGGTGGTGGTGGGTGCCGAACGAGAGGGTGAAATTCGCCACATGGGCTGACCCATGGCGATTCGTTCGCTATACGCGTACTAGAGAGCTGCTGCTGCTGCTGCTGCTATGGTCGGCGCACTGTTTTTATCAATTATGCACGATTAACGCAATACCTTTGCAGGGACCCCGAGCTCGACAACGAATGAATTTATTACTCGCGCCATTTCCCGCTAAATGAGAGTTTAGTTGTTTTAAATGCTTTGTCGTGCGTGCGTGCGTGGACCACACCTCAGCTTTGATCGATTATGAATTCGTGAAGGGAAAAAGCTTCGAATTCGTTGAACATTGAAAATAGTTTTGTTGATACGATTAAGCTCACTCTTTCTCTGGCGTGCCTTGGACGAGCACACAGCTTGTCTGTTCATGTATGCAGCGAGGTCAAAAGGGCGTGTATGGAGAGCTAGAGCTAGAGCTAGCTAGCTGGGGCTACAAACGCACACGAAAATATGTGAGCCAAGTTAAGAAAGAAAAGTAAAAAAAAAGGAGGAGGCGAGCTAGAGCCGAAGAAACAGAAAGAAGCTCCTCTTTACTCGCAGAATGGAAAATGGAAGATAAAATATGCGAGTGGAGATAGGATAGGTTTAGGCGCGGGCAGGAAATATCCGTGAGAGAGAGAGAGAGCCGAGGAAAGAAAGAAAGAGAGAAAAAAGAAAAAAAACAGCAGGAGGAAAAAGAGTAAAGGAAGAGATCGAGCTGAGTTGCCGAGATCAGTAAGGGTCTTAGAAAGCCCCCGAAATGAGATCGTTCGGGCATGATGTACGAGCTAGGCGCGCTGCCGCTGGTGGAAACTGGGTTATGGTGCGAATACTTTGGGGAACATTTTATTACGCCGTTGCTCGCGCGAGCTGCCTGTGTAGCTTATATGTCCGAGAGGAGCAGAGCAAGAGAGAGAGAGAGAGAGCAAGTTTGCCGCCGCCGCCTCGCGACATCGACAGCGACTTTTATATTTTTTCTCCAACTCGAATCGCGAGCTAAGTGGCACACGCTATACTATAACAGAGGACCTATCGATCTCGCCTTGTGCTGCTGCTACTGCTTGCTCTCCTCTATCTCACTTCCATTCTTTCTTCTTCGTCTCCTTTTTTCCTCGCTTTACACACTTTGAGAATACGTCGAGCTAGCAGCAGCACACCGATAAAAATGTTCAAGCGGAAAAATCGACGGTTCCGCGCGTACGCAATCGAGTGCTACGAACAAATGTCGACCCTCTCTCTTTCTCCACCCGCTGCTGCTGCTGCTGCTGCTTCCTCAAAGGCGTCCTGTTTGACTGGACAAGGATATTTGCTACTGCTGCCGCCACTACTGCCTTCTGCAGCTGTGCACTTTTTTTTTACCCTGTTTCTCTCTTCCTCCTCTCTCTTTCTCTGTTAGAATATAATAGGTAAGTATAGCGTAACTACGTGCATCTTCTTTCGTTTTATGACCTGGAGAACTGCAGCCCCCTCCTACCTCCCCAACTTCTACTCGTCTATTTTCTATATACGACTTTGGCCTATTTGATATTTTATTCTCTAGCTCGAGCGAGCGAGTAGCAGCGTTTTTTAGTTATTTCCATTGAATTTCGAAGAAAATATTTTTTCAGAAAGAGAACGAATGGAAAAAAAAGGTATATTCCCAGGAATAATTTAATCCAGATCGTTACCATAACTAATGATCCGGAATAATAAATTTGAAAAAAATGAAATGCAGAGATATACGCGGGCGGGCGAGCGAGCGGATAATAATATTTTCAACTAGTGGCCACGGCCACCGGTGGCGCGCGGCGGCCCCGCAGCAGCACACCACTCGCGCGAAGAAAAATGAAACGGATTAAGTGAAATAATTTCAAATTGTTTTCGCGCAAATGATTCTTTTTCGTCGTTGCGCGTGCAAAGAATATAAAAGAAGCGGAGGGAAGTAGTAGAATGCACGGCCAGCCAGCCGGCAGTGGCTGCCGCCTCTGCTAACTTTAATGGTGAAAAATCGTTCATTAAACGAAGGACTAGAAGTAGAGCGGAGCAGCGTAGGCGGCGGCGTTGCGCCGAGCAGTGGCAGCGGTACGTGTGGCTTAAAATTAAAAAGAAATGGAATGAGTAAAGAGGCATTAGCTTCTTCGAGCCAGCAGCAGGTACACGAGCTATATACTACGAATACGTATATAGCTGCAGCTGTGTGTATGTGCGAGGGAGAAAAGTAGTAACAGCTCTTACGGCATCAGTGGTGGTGGTAGTAGTGGAGTGTTACAAAATGCGCCATGTAAAAACGGCGCGACAGAGTAGTAAAAAAAAAAGAACGCCCCCGGGGGTATAATTCAGCCAAAAGAGACGATTATTTAAGCGTTTAATATCGCTTGCGCCAGAAGCGAGCCAGAGAGAGAGAGAAAGAGAGCCGCGAGTTTGAATTAACGGCATTCGATTTCAAATTAATGTACCCCGGCCGCCTCGCGGAATGAAAAATTAAATGGAGCTGCTGCTTCCGACACGCGTTACCTATATATTTCGAAAATATTTATATAGTATTTTCAACTTCATTCGAATAGTTGCGCGTGCAATTTCAACTCAAGTTTTTTTGAATATAAAAATTGAATTTCTTGCGAAAAACTTGTGGAGCTTTGTACAGAGGTATAAGGCAAAGAGCATGAATAAAAAAACGGATTGATACATTTTCACGTTGAAGGCATGTGCGGAGCGCTGCACCGCCCGCCACGCTTTAGGCAAGCTTATATATATACACACACAAAGATCAGCAGCAGGTCGAACTTTGCATAGTTATATCCGCGTACCCGGCACACGAGCTTATGAAGTTTCGGCAGCCAATTCGTCCTCTTCCGCGTACTGCGCGCAAGACAGAATACACACACACACACACACACACACACACACACAGGAGATGGCGTCTCACGGTAAGTTTCAAGCGCGCGAAAACTCGCCTCGAAGTTTGTCCAGCCGTTATTACTCAAAGTGCAACTAATCGTTCCTCTCTCTCTCTCTCTGTCTCTTCGAGCGTGTTTTGCTTTTATTTTATTGTATATACATAGAACTTGCCAGATGGAGCGCGAGCGCGCTCCTGGATATAAAGTATACGGTCGAGCGAGCGATAAAGTGTGTATACGGCAGAAGAGAACATTCGCGATCTACTCGCTTTATTGGCGGCTAGCCCGCACTCAACGTAGTGGCGATTATATTAATTCGAGGAAAATCAAAGCGAAAACGCGGCGTATTTTTATCGAGTGCAAAATATAAAAAGGGATCGATATAAAAGCAGCAGCGCACAAGCCGTTTTATTTCAACGCATATAAAACGTATGTAATGATGTAAGCAAGCTAGTTAGTCGTGTCCCCCCTAGGTGGCACAAAGCAGAATGTATATCACGCGGATAAATTTGTAAAGTTGAGCAGTTAAATCAGCAGTTGAATTTGAAAAGTTAAACAGTTACGATTTCACGTAGGTTCACCAGTTATTTCCCTACGTTACCTTTCGACTACATCAATAAATAAAAATATATATCTAGGCGTTTGATTGCTCGAGCGCGAAACATTCTGCTCTGCGCGAGGGGAAGAAATTTCCTCTTTTTTTTCGCGTCCTGCGAGCACGCATGACGTCCACACACAACATATAATATCGCACAAACGCAATAGGCAGCTGTAATTAATGTCAAATACAAAATATGATATATAACGAACTGCTGATGCGGAGTTCATCCATGCGCGTATACAGCCATGCGTATGCTGCCTTAGAGAGAGAGAACCGAAACAATTATTACAAGTGCGCGAATACGCGTGTATAAAGCGAGAGCAAAAAAAAAAAATTGTTGCTCGACTGAGACCCGCGTGGACGCTCTAACGGACGCGCGTGAATACGATGTCGCGCGTTCGCATGTTTGCTTATGTGTTTGTGTGCGTGCGTGTCTGAATGCATACACCAAACGGGGGATTATGAGCGAATGCAACACAAAAAAAAAGTAAGCTCACATATTTGTATAATGTATATAAATTTCTCACGCTACGCTTATTCGAAACAAGCTGGGCGCGTATTTTCATCGTCGCACGCACACGCAGAGAGATTTATCCTCGTTAACGCGAAATGCGCGAATGTGTAAAACGAGGGAGAGTCAGTCCGCGCTTCGAGTCAGGCGAATGAAAATTTTTACATCGGTGGGTGTACCTTTCGATTTTTCCGCCTGATGGCGAGTTACAACCAATAGTGATTTACACTGAGCACTGATGGATTTCACACAAGTCAGGTAACAACTGCCACTTTGGCGCAGCACGAGCACGTTGCTCGCCATGATGCACTCAAACTCCCAAATCACACTCGCGCGAGCTGCACGAGATAAACGAACACTCAACACAATACTAATGCGAACGGCAGTTGTCTCTAGACTATCACACTATGTAACATATTAACGCCCGAATGCGCTCACACTTGTGCTGCGTGCACAAACTTTGAGGTTACGCGAGATACATTACAATTCGAACTCGGAGCTCGGTCCATGACAGTTCGGCTGTTACTGACCTAACCAATTATCTCTACTCGCTAGCGCGCGCTTGTGTGTAGCCGTTGTGAGTTGTGACTCGTGAAACATTCAAACTCCGAATTCGTTCGAAACGAATCGATCATCGCGGAAAGATGGCTGAAAGATTATTCACGCGCACACGTTCCAGTGTAAAAGCGTCGCAGTCGGCCATATCGCGTTTAACGGGGTTGTACTTCATACCGAGCGCATCGAGCGCGCAGCAAAGTTAAAATTGAGTTAAATGTTATACTCCACATACGAGCACCGTTGCCACGATCCGTTGAGCGAAAGAAGACGACGAGGAGCGAGCGCGTTACGCATTCAAAGTTGTTTGTGAAGCAGCTTTGGCGCGCGGGCGGGCGACAGGCATCTGTTTACATTTCATTGGCCGGGAACTATAGGCACAGTATATAGAGCGAGGATGCTGCTTCTGCTGCGCTGGCACCAACAATGGCACACAAGGAGTATAACGTCGGTGTAGCCCGCACCGGAAAAGGAAGAAAATAGACCTTCAAGTCCACTTTTTCTGGTGAAAATGAAAATTTTCGGAAAATCCGACTACACCATGAGAAAGCTGAGAAAATTTCCTATCAAAATCACATGCTTATTTATTTTTCCAGACAAATCATAATGTCATACGAGCGAGTTACAAGTTACAGCGAGCCGCGCAAGGCTGGAAACCGCGGCGAGCGGCCGAGCGCTAACTAAAACCTCCCGTATTTTCCTTAGTTTTCATCAAAAATACACTCTGAAAACTACCATACCCGCAATTTTTGAATGTTTGATGACGATTTTCCGGGTGAAAATGGAAAATTTTTGAAAATCTAAGGTCCCCATCGGAAAGCTGAGGAAATTTCCTATCGAATCCATTAGTTAGTTATTTTTTTTAGGAACGTTTTGATACTTTTACAGCGAGTTAGAAATTGAGTGATTAGGCCAAAAAATGCCGCGCAGCAGGCACTTCTAGGACACTTCAGGAAATTTGCCCCATATGTGTTTAGGACGCGTCGATAATTTTAACGGCTTGATCAGCAGTCGACTCGTGAAATGGCCTTTGCCGTAGAGGGAGAGACAGAGACATCTCCACGGGTCGAAAAATTCATAATTTTCATATGTGGAGCTCATACGCAGAGGGAACCATTATATTTGCTCGCAGTGCTCGCGAAGGTTATTTTATTTTATTTTTATTTTCAAGCCCTCTCGGCTTTTGTGTGCATTTTTCATCGGCTCCCCTCGCCAAAGCAACTGCAACATTGGCTTTCGTCCGCGCGCATGCAGCATGAGTCTGTGTGTGTGTGTGTGTGTGTCTCTCTCTCTATGTGTACTGCGCGAGCTCTCGGGGTGCATCCCCGTGCGTCGTGTGCGCGGCCAATGGCTAGCTTCCAGGGCTATATAGCAGCAGTAGCAGCAGCAGCGGTGCACTTTCGCTTGTACGGATTCATCTTCGCCTTTCTCTCGCTTTTGCGGTAGTATAGTATATAGTGCATATCGTCCACTGCATGCCTACTGCCTTTTAGCCTCTCTCTGGCTCGGCACCGAGTGCAGCTCTCTCGACTTGTCTATTGTCTGTGCGACGCACACAACGTTGCACGCGACTATAACGACGTAACTGCCACACACACCCACACGCCCACCAGCACCGGTCGCGCAAAACGTGTTGTACGCATCGAGATCGAGCCAATGAAACCATCTCGTCGCTGCCGCGCGTCGTCTTGCTCCGCATTGTGTAACGCCTTCTCGATAAAATAATGATAATAATGATGATAATAATATCGTGCGAGTAAGTTACGTGGTGTAAGACGAGACTATCGAGTGCGCGGCGTGTCTTAAACTTTGCCTTTGCCGCCATGTGATTTCAAGTTCTTTGTGTGCCGCCTTCGCGCTTCGGTTGCGCTTCGAAACTGCGGCTTCCTTTTCGTATACATGTACGGTGCGCCAATTTTTATTCGCAAAGTATATATACAGCAGCAGCAGCGACGATGAAATTCGATGGGATGTGTCGCGCGAGTCGCAAGCTCATTCACATAAGTCCAAACTATCGATACGCTCGCGAGAGAGAGAGAGAGAGAGAGAGAGACGTCGATGAAATTCAATTTAAACGCGAATGACGTGCAACACGGATATTGTATACACAGAGAGAGAGAGACAGAGTTGGTGTGTCTCGCGAATGGACTTGTCGCGCTTTTATGCGTATATCGTACATACATAGGTATATATCTAGGAGCTAGTTTATGTACAGAAAGTGCCACGTATATGGCAGGGCCGACAAATACAGCACGTGCTATATGTATGTATTTACGGTGTTACGCACAAGTTCCGTTTCGGAAAAGCAGCTATATGGACGTGCGGCAGCAAGAGCGACGGGTTCGACACCTTCCATTTACTTTTTCATCTCTGAAACAGCCTTATACTATACACAGAGAGCAGCAGCAGCAGCAGCAGCAGCAACCCTCACACCTCCTCCGCATTGCCCTACCGTGATGGTGGCGGTGGTGCACGACGACGATACAATGCAGGCGCGCGAGCCCGGGCACACACATATCCGTGATGGATTTCCAATAAATACCCCAACACTGCTCGCTCTTGAAAGCTCTTGGCTTTGAAAATTTCACGCTTCTGCCGTGGCTCTCTATACTATATGTATAGGTACGTACGTGCCAGCTTTTTCACTTATATAATGCTGCGTACTCGCAGAGCTCGTGTAAAGCATATCCGCTATACGCGCGCGTTATACGTAGAGAGAAAATATTTATAGATTAGATGGTTTTTTTTTTTTTTTTTTTAATATTTTGCTTTAAAAAAAAAGCGCAGACTCAGCGATATTTTTCCATGCAAAAAAAAGAGAAGGAAAAAAATGAGGAAAATTAGCTCGCGCGCTGGCCTCGTGTAATGGCCTATGGGTTAACATATTTTCACTATTACACCGTGCCGGCGCGTAGTTGCGGGTCCTGTGCGCGCCGAAACAGAGTGAGAGAGAGAGAGACAGGGAGATCATTGTCCGCACGCGCTGCGCGAGCTTACACGTGTATAGAGATACTGACACATTCGCGTATAACATTCATAATGCCGCTATGTATGTGTGTTATGTAGATATAGGCTCGATCCTCTCTCTACTCCTCGTGCACTGCGACTGACTCTGTGTGCGAAAGCTGCTGCTGTCGCGGAGTTATAAAACACAGCTGTGACGCGTCCCGCTTCAAATGTGCGCCTTTATAATACATATTTTCGTGCGCGTGTATGTATTATAACGTATCTGTTATATACTGTTATATATACGTCGCTCACATATAGCGCAGGGTCGACGTGTCACACACCGCCTTGCACACCTCGGTCATTATCTCTGCTACGTGTTGTTGTTGTTGTTGTTGTTGTTGTTGTTGTTGTTGTTGTTGTTGTCGCTGTCGTCGTTGTACACTTCCACCCTCGCTCATGGTGTGTACAGTAGTAGTCGGCCTTTTTCGTCGACTGGATTCTCTTTTTCTCTCTCTCTCACTCACTCTACACGTCTGTCTGTCTATCTCGTGCCGCTCTTTGTTGAGTTTTATATAAACGTATCTATACTCGCGAGCTTGAATAAACACTCGCTGCTTGGGGTGTGGGTTTCGATTGTCGCACTGTATATTGCCAGCGAACAGACATATATATATTTATTTATAAGATGCGCGCGATACGCGTGTCACCCCTTTTTTCCAACTCGTCGCTCTCTCTACACTTGAGCTATTAGATAGATAGGTATATTTACACTCGAAACGAATCGCAGTAAATATTTTCTGAATATAATAACGAATATAATAGCTGCTACAATTATACAAAAAATGGAAGATATATATCCAGCTTGACGACTTTCATCTTTGGACTTGAGTAATAAACGCATATTCACGCTTGCTGCCCTCCCTATATACACACGTAAGACAACTTTTGTCCATCAACCATCCGTTCCACAGCTATATCGTCGTCCGCACTACTATATACTGTATACAAGACTCGATCTCTGCGTAACGGTCTTTGCGAATAATAGAAACTTCGTCCCTCTGGCTATTGTATACGGTTAAGCTCGATGTCGTCAAAAAAGATGGTGCGGTGGCGAGTAGGAGTACTTTTGCGGTTCCAAGTCACCGCTATATACATACAGGTTCTTCGTTCTGTTCCGTCGCACATGCTGTACACTGCCGTATATACATCGCATCGCGTTTCCAGTGATTAATGCTCTCTCACGCACACACACGGCAGCCACCACCCCCGTAGTAAGTCGTATACGGTATACACGGGCCGTGATTTACCATTGAGAGAAATACGTGTATATACGAGTCCTAGATACGTAGTGCTACGATTTATAACGTCGAGAAGCCAAATTTCAATCTTCAGTTTTCCTTTAATTTGCGGCCCCCTTGCACTTACACGAGCGCGATGCTTATAAGCGTCAACGTATGTAATTAACATCTGCGCATACGGTGATACACGCAGTGATAATGATAATGTATACATCGTCGTTTTTTCTTTCTTTCCGCACTCGTATTATACATACAATCTTTCAACTCGATCAGTTATACCGAGAGTCACGCTTGCGCAAGTGCACATTTGAATTTCCAACGCCCGCAAAGAAGAAAATCCAAAATGACACGTGTAGTTTTATACCTCGAGCGCAGCTGATAAACTTTTATATTTCTTTCGCTTTTTTTCTCTTTCTTTCCTCCTCTCTAATTGTACGCCTAGTTTAACATAAAAATTTTAATTTCTCTCTCTTTCTCTCTCTTTTGCTTATACAGCTCGTGTGCTTTGCGCGTCGCATGCAGCAGCTATATGTATGTACGAAAGTTCCCTGCGCCTAGAATGGCGTTGGAAATCGCGATGGAAGTATAACTACCCACTGCCGCTATACACATATATACGTATAGAGCTTGCACACGAGGAAAGCTCGCGTGCGAGCCAAGAATCTCTCCATCCTGACACCGACACATAGAGAGAGAGAGAGAGAGAGAGAGAGATGCCGGCATTTAAGAGCGCACACGGTCGGCAGCCTAGGACTCGCACGCGCGCGAGGGCACTATACTGCGGAGGGAAGCTCGCGCGTCGCTCCCAACCCGGTTGAATACTTGCCAACTTTGCTGAATTTCTGCGATCGCCTAAGGAATAGAAGAAGAAGAAGAGGAAGGACGATTGCGCAAAAGAGAGAGAGAGAGAGAGAGAGCGAGGCAGCGCACGGACGAACGCGTTATATTATTATATAGCGAATCGAGATATTAACGCTCGAGAAGATATTTTACTTTAAATCGCGATGATTGATTTATATCCGAAAGTTAATGAAACCATCTCTGTGCCGCTGCATTCGATCTTTCAAATTGAAACAAACACCGAATATAACTCCCCGGGAGAAGTGAGATATATCTATACCCATAATGAATCTCGTCTACTACTCGGAGTTTATTATATCGATGCGCCTATCGATTAACTGAAATATTTCCAGACAGCGCCCCAATCGAAAAAAACAGAAAATTCTTATATATCTATCTATACTATACGCACGCAGCTACAACGACGAACCAGGAGAAACGTTCGAGACTTGACTCGCCGAGTAGTTATAAAGAAGTAGCAGATGAAGCAGAGAAAACCTTGAAATGCCAGGGCTTCCATTGCAGCGCAGTGGCGGCGGCAACTGCCTCGCTGCTATAGTGGTAGTAGTATGTAACTGCACCACACCCGGCTTTCTCTACATAGATATATATATACGCCCTGACTGTGATGAGCAAACGAAAGCGATAGTATATATACGTATATACGCCGGAGCCGAGGCAATGCGCCAGCGGCGTCGACGACGGCAGAAAAATCATCGTTTCTCGAAACTGAGCTTTTTTCCTTCCTCGGCTCTCTCTCTCTCTCTTCAAAAGCCGCTACAGCGATCTCTCTCTGAAGGCAGAGCAGAGCAGAGCAGAGCACTCAAGGCGCGCAGACATACACGCGTTTACACAGACAAGAGAGATAGAGCGAGAGAGAGAGAGCAAGAGGGTGTGCGCGCACGGATACAATAGGAAGGAATCCCGAGTTCTCTATGCCTTTAGCAGTGCGAGCTTCGCCACGAAGCCACTTTAATTATCTTTGCTTGCCTTTTTTTACCCCGACGCTCTGAGCTCTCTCTCTCTCTCTCTCTTTCTCCTTTTTAGCTCTGTGCAGTTCCGAATGAAAGTATATACACGTGGCGGAAGTGCGTATATATACGTTTCTTTTTTTTTTTTAATAAACGAAATTTCAATTAATCGACGAGTATCGTGTGTATAGTTTTTTTTCATATATAAGCATACAAGACGCGCGTGGGCGACCGCAGTTATATTGCAAAATAGCCTCTCTGCAGCACGGGCTCGAGGTACGCGCGGAAATATTAGAGCTCGCGCGCGCATGAGAGAGCTTGCAACGAGCATGCAACGAGCTTGCAACGAGCGAGCTTGCAGCGCGCGATTAATTGCCAATTGACCCAATTAATTCGTGCGAAATCACACGCGGGCGTTTGACTTTGTAATTTTCGGAGGGACAAAATGTCGAAATTTGCCCAGTACACGTCGTGCGTGTGCGTGTGCGAAAGAATAATAACGCGCATCGTCGGGCGCGTCATCGCAACAACACACTAGCGCAGCAGCACGAGTGGATGCGAATATATATATATATAGAGCCACGCGGGGCGGGTAATGTTAAATGGCATTTAGGATATAGCTCGTCGAGTGCAATGGACTGTATATGGTACGTATACGCGAGAGCTAAGAGAGAAAGGAATGCATTTGTAAAGCGATTCTTGCGCCCAGAAGTGCTCGATATTGTGTATCTGCACTTTGGGTATAACAGAAAATAGCGCGCACACTACTGAGAGAAAGCTGCTGCTAGCTAGCTGCTGGCGAGTCACTGCTCTGTACACACATGCAGTAACAGCAGCACACAAAGCGATGGCAGCGGCGTCGTATGAAATTGTTTCGGTGAGCGCAACGCGTGTGCTGCGCTGCAGGATCGATATCCTTTTACAGCTTCTACCACCAGTGCTGGCCACCGGTAATGCTACGACTTCTATATATACCCAACTGCTCTGCTGGCTAGTGCTGCGCGTCGCTACGTGTGCAATTATAATATATATTTTGATTTCTTTCTGAAAAAACAGTTCAAAGAGTACACGCTTGCGCAAACGTTTTTTTTTGCTTAAGTTATATCACATTCATAATTGCGATATCACTCTGAACGATGCTTTTTTTACGTATATTTCTGATTGCAAGCTCTAGAGCTTCGAAACGTATAGAAGCCATGCATGTATCTATAAGCTCGCAACGCGACGCAAAAGTTTCGTGGCTCTTCTCTCTCGCGACTCTCTGCTACTGCAGCAGCAGCAGCAGCAACGAAGGGGGCGGGAATCATACGTACCAGACGAAGAAAAGCAATCAAAGTTGATTAGCCGCACGAAGATACTTCCCCCCGTGTGCTGCAGCAGCACGAGGCATCGACGTGTACATAGGCGCGCGCATAAATGCATTAGATATATACGGAGGGAAGAGTAAGAGAGAACTATTACACACGCCGGGCTAAAAGAGAAGCGAGAAGAACATCTGGCGGCACATTACGACTAACACGTATAAGTACTTAATTCATCGTTCGAAACTTACTCCTCTGCCTTGGCTCCGATGGCACACGGTATAGCGAGAGAGAGAGAGAGAGAGAGAGAGAGACCATGTACTAGACTACTAGCTATGTGTGTAGAGAAGAGATTTTCCGCACGGGATCGGTATATCTATCGTGTGTGCCACGTATGCGTGTGCGCGTCGAATCATTATGCGCATACGCAAGCACGAATTTCATGGATGGAAAAATAAAAGCTCACGTTGATACGGTACACGTGTTATAGACGGAGCTGTGGCAATCGAGGAGGGAATATATTGGCCGCATACTTTAATCGTGACGCTATGAAAGTCTCGTACGCGTAATTGTTGTTTCGAATTCGAGTGTCTCAGTAGGGCAAAGACGAACCTCGCACGGACTCGGTATTTTACACGGTATAAATTTATATACGGTATACAGCTCCTAGAATCGTATAACGAAACGCCAATTGATATGACAAACTCTCACGAGCGGAGCTGGTCACGTATATATATACCGATGCGCTGCAGTATATGACCTGCAATGCCGGCCCAGCTGTCCCAAGAGACTCTGTACTCGGGTACACTACACAGCACCACCGCGACTGCAGCAGTAGTACAGCATTATACGACGATCCGACTGCACTCGGAGCTTTCTCGGTATACAGTAGCAGTAGAGTAATACACCCATATACTCGAGCTCACGCGCGACTGCTGCAGTCCATATAGGATAGCTATCTCGTCGATTCGCGCGCGGCAACTAATATCTATCCCCCGCGTCTCTTGGGGATTATTACGTGTGTTCTAGGCCAAGTTTCCGCTGCTGCATGTCGCGCACAAATTCATCGACGTACGTGAGAGCGAGTTGGACAAGCCACGTATACGATGCGATATCTTTGCGATTGGAAGGGACTGTACACGATACGTCGCGTGCGTGTAAACAAGCTTGACGATGCGATTTGGAGAATCCGAAGACGGAAAAAAAATTAAGCTCGGATAGAAACTTGTTCATTTTGATGAATATATCCATAAATACCAATTCATACTTTGTGACATCGTTTGACACGAGTATCACAATTGTTTCTCCACGATTGCAAATAATGTGTATCGATGCACTCGAGAGAAGAGAGATGTTGAGTTATCCGCAATCGCTAATTACGAGAAATATATACATAGCGCCACGATACGTATATGGGAGGGCAGAGGCGTGAATACAGCTGGAAGGCGCAACTCGACTTTTCAAGAGTTTTCAGTGTTCCACACACAACAGCCTTTCCACTTGAATTGTTCGCGCGCGCGTGAAGCGCAAAAAAAAGAACGATCAGTATACGGAAAAGTATATAGAGAGCGAACTGAAGAGAAGAAGAGGAAGAAGAGAGAGAGAAAAAACGATAAAAAACAATGATATCGTTATAGCTATGTGAAGTCGCTTCGGTCCGATTTACAGCTGAGAGAGAGAGAGAGAGAGGTGCTACACGTCGCTGGCAGTTTGCTAGCGCGACGCGCACTACTACTATAACTGCGGGCGGCGGCGGCACGCCTGGCACTCGACAGACGAATAGTCCTCCCTCTCGGTAGTGCACCAGCCGTTTATTGATATTTATTCGCCAAGTTTTTTTTTAGCAGCTGCAACTTCCCCCGCGTGCGCGCACTGACCGATCGCTCTCGACTCTCCACTGCTGCTGCTGTTCGCGAGGAGATATTTTTCCGTTCGCGTAACTCGCCTACAGTAGCTCGAGCTACTACTATAGATACTTTCGATGAACTTTTGTCGTTGCTTCAGCTGCTGCCGTTCGTCGGATCTCGTGCCAAAGGTAAGATGCTGCCGGACTGCGAAAATAAAGAGAGAAGGTCGAGTTGGTGGTGCAAGGCCCAAGACTTTTCTCTCCCTTACACCGTAGTGGCATAAGCCAAGAAGTAAGATACATAGAAAGTTTTATCGCGGCGAGAGAGAGAGATCCGACTAAAAAGTTCGCGGTATATAGGCTATTATACGGGAAAACTTATCGGCCGCCGCTGCCGCCGCCGCAGCGCGTCTAAATGTTGAAGCGTGCGCGCGGCGAGCTGCATAGTGTAGAACGAGAACCTTTTGCAGGTTTTGCGAATCTCAGCGGTAATTTTCTGTGAGAATATAGAGTCGACATCATCGAGCTCGAGGATTATAACGAAGCGACGTGACTCGTAAGAATTAAAAAAATCTTATCGGGCATTTTTGTATAAATTAACACCGGTGTAGAAATGGCACGGTGTATTGCAAGTAAAATAGAAGACACGAAAAAGACTCGGAGACACCGAAGGAACTATATACAACAGAGAACTGCTGTGCAACGTCGCACACGATTACACGTACGCTCCGAAATAGTGTCAAGTACAGCGTTAGCGTGCATAATATGCTTTTAAATCATCCGCGAAGAGCGGCTCTGCCTTCGCTCTCGAGATTGGGGGGTGGAGTCCAAATAAACACATCCTCGTCACAGCCCCACTCGGGTGAGCTAGTGTTCTGTTTTTTATGTCTCTCTCTTTCTGAGATGAAGGATATACTTTTCGAGCTTTCGAGCATAAGTACATTACCCGAACCTTATGTCAGATATTTATTTTCTCGAATCGACCGAATGAGTAAGCTTGTCTTATTTCACGATTTACTTTTTTACGTATAGATAAAATTCTCCTGCCGTTGGTCATTCTCTTTATGTATATCGTTAACTTGGACTTGGTAATCTGTGCGTTTGACTAGGGGGGTGAAAACCGTAACGATTGTCACGCGTTCGCGCGATGCGCAATAATAGGCTCGCGCTTAATATACACGCACGAGGTAATATAAAGACCCTTTATACGATGTGTACATTTGCAAGTCAAGTTTGCGGCGTTAAACTCGTATAACTAATAACATCGCAGCCCGGGCTAATGTCGCTCGTTCGCTAAAATCGAGTTTTCGGACGAATTAAAGTGTGCGGCATATACCTAGCTCGTAGCCGTCGAAATGCAAAATGTGTAAACCCGCGAGAGCGAATGGGGATGTTTATCGCGTTCGATCGAATTGTAAATGTATAAAAGCCGATCGAGCATATCTTATATACGAACCGCACAGGAGAGAGAAATAAAAGTGCAGAAAACGCGGGTTTTTTTTTTACGCCCTCGATTTTTTTTTGTGTCGACTATATAATACGCGCGCAAGTGCGTGCGCGCGGCTGGATTTTATGTACCAACTCGCTCACTCGCTCGACTCGCTTATGATAATGCGCCCTGCGCGCAATATACCTTACGTTCGTCGTTGCCGCTGATAGCATGTATCTTCTTCTTTTTTTTTTTCCTTTTCTACATACGCAAGAGAGCAGCAACAGCAGCAGTAGAGCTGGCAGCTGTTTTATATACGCTCACAAATCGTAAACAATCTGGCCATCAAAGTCGTCTCGCGTGCGTGTATATATCGCTTGCCAAGAAGAGCAGCAGCCCAAGTGAGAGCTTCATTTTCTACCCTTATCAACTTAGCCCCTACTGTATACGCACTGTAATACTATATGTGTGCATGCAAACACACGCACACACATACATAGAGCCGTCACAGTATTACTCTTATTTTCACGAGCCGCGCTCAGGTGCTCTCTGGCGTATTTTACGATAGAGACTCTCGCACGAGGAGATCGTATAAGGCATTTCGTTCACAGATTGTCTTCTTCTCTCTTGCCGACGATAGGGCCGTATGTACCGATGCTTGTTATTATACCTATACGCTGTACGTGTGTATATAAAATACAGCGAGCAGACGCGCGACTCGCGAGAGTAGTCAATTTACCCCGGGTATATGGGAAACTCGCGAGAGTGAGTTTCGAGAGCGACGAGGATTGCGAAATCTTTGCCAGCAACGCGCGACGGTGTGTACGGAAAATGCCGTATGAACTCCGCGAAGAAGACCCAGCGATGGATGTATAATATTGAATTCCTTCTACGGGGAAAATTGAGAAGGAGGCGCCGCTCTTTTGTGTGTTATACATAATATGAGAAACTGCCGTGTCGCGAGTTTGACAAAAGTACGAGAAAAGCCTTCGACCTTGTACTCGCAGGAACGTGTTTTGATTTTTTTGTCATAGGAATATCAAATTTGTTTGATTTACTTATATACCCGTGCTTATAGAGTGCACGATAATCGATGAAAAAAAGTTTGTGAGTAAGTTAGTCAAAGAAAGTAAAAAAAAAAAAAAAACTACACGATTATCGCTCAAATACCATATACGCATAGAAGGCATGAGTAAATGATGAGATCAAGCGCCAAGAGAGCGAAGTTAGATCGGAGTTTTGTATAATACCATTCTGCATTATGCATATACTACTACTGCGCACACTGCCTTAACACACACAACTCAGAAGCGCGATGTATATCGCAAAGTCCGTAAATTCTCGTCTTTGCTTTGTTTTTACGCGCGCCGGCGCGAATCGCGAACGGCTTAGCTCAGCAGTTCGCCTATACAGCACAGGTAGTAGTAGTAGTAGTAGTAGTAGCCGCTTCCGGACTGTGGAATATATGTACATGTACACGGGGAAGAAACCACAACTACCGATCGATATACGTAATAGCTCGTGTGTGTTGTCTAATGCTTTTTCTTGTCCATTTTGTGTTACCACTTCTTCTTGTTTTTTTTTTTTTTTTGCCGGCGCTCGACTCGTAGCACCCATGCACTCATACACAGTGACGCGCATCCGTCTTCGTATACCCACGCACACACACACACACACATACGTATATATTATATATAGTTTTCTAGCCAATGTGTACTAGGCGCATTAAAGTCGCGCTCACGTGCCTTATAATTTTGCACTATATAGAGCCTCCACTGCTGCTGCCTGCATATATACGTTATACATACAGCTGTCAATTAAAGCGGAGGTGCGCTTCGGCCTTTTTTTCTTTCTTTCTCTCTCTCTCTCTCTTTCTCCTAATTTCGCGCTCTACGGCTGTAGTGTGTAGCGCGCGTAGAGCCCCTCGGCTGGCTCGCATATTCGCTCGCTCGGTCTATTATGTGCTTTGTGAAGGCTAGACACGCGAAACGCTGCATGGCACGAAAACATCGCGCTTCTATACGCGTCTACCCTTATATGTGCTATGCATGCGGCGAGCCTAAAATGCTTCTCTGCCCCCCTCGTGCTGCTCCGCTGCGTATATAATACGTCGAGAGCTTGCGCGCGCCCTCACGCGCGAAAGGAAGAATTCCGAAATTTTGCTAATTACCAAAATGGCTGGGAAATTCATCATTTGGGAAATTCTCGTACTTTTTATTACGCGAGATATGAGTTTTTATGTGCAGAGAGGGAGTGGGGTTAATTGACAATAGACATAGATGTAGTATTTAAGGATACGCTTTTGTTTTTAACGACGGTGCAATAACGACAACTAGTTCGAAGTAAAAGAAGGGTATAATTTTTACGGGTCTTGCATGTTTTACATTAATCGTGAAGCGCACAAACGAGTCACGAGCAATAAATGTAATGCAAAAACAACATGCAGGGTACGTAGCAACTGCACCCTCCATCACGGGTGTATTACAAAAAGCAAAAGGTTTCTGATCGATACATCCAACAGATACAATGCACATTTGGAAGTTGCGAGGAAATCGAAAGTCAACCCCGTCGCGGCGGGGGAAACGCAGAGTCGCGCGCGCGAGAAAAGAAAAAGGCGATGAAGCGACAAAAGCTCGATAAAAATCCCAAAGACTCGGAGTGAGCGAGCGAGCGAGGAAAAGAGCGCTGCTGCGCGCGAGAGATAAATACAAAAGTAAGCTCCGTGTTCGCGAGCACACGTGCAGTCTATATCTATATATGTACCGGAGGGGAGGCGAGGAGGTACATACAGAGGTAAGTGCGCCAGAGGCGACGTGCACGTACGCACAAAAGTACAGAGAGAGACAGAGAGGGAGAGTGAGAAAAAGCAATGGCACACCGGAAGAAAGTAGTGTGCTGCAAGCTCACGCATAGGTATATTAGGGTGTCCGTTATTTCCCAAACGTTAAAAATCCTTGCTCCAGAAGTTTAGATAACTTCTTTGTGATAAAAAAACATGATTTGTACGGTTTAAAACCCATAGGCACAGGTTAAAACCGTGCCTATAAATTAAAGTCGATATTTACATTTAACCCATTAACTCTCAGGATATAGGAATTTAAAATGGGATTTTTTCCATGTTTTGAGCTTTAGAAAAGCTTTGCAATTACATAATTTGATGTAGAATTGAATGCCCTTTCCAAATCCGGGCTCAGATTTAAGATCCAATGCGTGGTTTGAAAGTTATGATCGTTTAAACATGAAAAACGAAATAATCTATGCAAAACATGGAAAATTTATACGATTTTTTATGTTCAAACGAGCATAACTTTT
>CACVKI010142440.1:0-30596 GCA_902732785.1 Trichogramma evanescens | reverse complement strand
GTGTGGGCTAGACGAGGGCTGGAGACAGAGAGAGCGGTCCTTTGACTCCTGTCAAGCCCGAAGGCTCTTGACCGCTTTCTTTTTCTCCCTCTTTGCCGCTGTCCGAAGATGGGAGAGATCAACCGGCGCGCTCTCAGCGGCCGGGCTCGCTGGGCGCGAGGCCCAGCTGACGGCGCGACCGGCGAGTGTTCGGTGGCGAGCTTTGAGGCGCCACATATAATACGGAATCGCCGTGAGAGAACGAGAGAGAGAGAGAGAGAGTGCAAAGTTATCGATCCAAGGCATTGACAGAGCTCTAGCGCACTCCGTACGTTTATTTTTACCTTTTCCTCTCTTTTTGTTTCCTCGCGCCGCACGTATACTACAATTATTATTATTACGAGAGATGAGAAACGGATTTGAGAGTCGCTGAACGACGCGTAGTCGTCGTGCAACGACCTCGATGCCAAATGACGAAGGAAATTATATGGATACGACGTATACGACGAGAGAGTGGAAGAAGTTTTTTGTCGCGCGGAAATCACTATGATGTTCTTATATACGAGGGAGAACGAACGACGACGTGGAACAAGAAAACAAGAAAACTCGAGGACGACGACTCGTGCGCAAGCTCCTACACACAATCTTAAACGATCACGTGTGTGCGGAAAGTAGGTCATTAACCTGTCACTATACTGCGGACACACACACACACACACACACACACACACACACTTACACATTGGCAAATAAAAAGTATAAAGTAAAAAAAATAGTTTCGAGTCGCATCGGGCGCAATGATAGGGAACTTGGCGCGCGCGCGAGACTGAGTGAGCCACACGTTTTATATATAATACCCCGTTTTTCTTAACGACACAAACTGCAGCAACGGCCCGCAGGCGCTCGACCGAATGTGCTGCAGCTTCGTCCCTCCCCTGCCTCCCGCCTCGGTGCAGCGAGAGAGAAAACGAAATGCTTTTTAAAAGCTTCGAGCTTGCGGAGCAGCTCTCTGGTCGCCGCTGGTCCGAGGCGCTGCTATACACAGTGCAGCAGTAACATAAGCCCCGGCCCCGGCGCAGGAAGTAAAAATTTATGTGCGGCACGACGAGGCTCGCAACTGACTATAACTGTTAGCTTAGAAGCTCTCGCGAGCCGAGCGAGGCCGAGTGTATTGAAAAATTTTTAATGCGCCTCTCGCGCGCCGAGAGAACGAGAGAGAATCTTTATTACCGAAGTATTTTTCAACTTTTATGAACGTTCGGGCGGCAGCGGGCAATTAGTTCTCACCTCTGTACATATACGTTTCATCTGCACACGGATCTCTGCCGGCAGGGCTCAGGTGTGGGAAGATTGAAGAGGCGGAAAAATAAAATAAAATGAAAAAAAAAAAAAAAACGAGCGTCGGCTCGACGACTTTTACGCCCGGTCTTAATTCAGAGGGGAAACCTTTTTGCAGTCCACGATTCCGTTCGTGTATTACTGCTGCTGCTGCTGCTGCTGTGTATAGGTTTAGGACACGGCCGTAGTTCAAACGACGAAATAATAAAAAAAAGTAAAAAAAGGTCTGAACGTATATACAGGCCGCACCGAGTAGTAACCCGTGTGTGTCGGACGTTTAAAAATGTTTTGCCCGAAAACTATTTTTCGTAGTACAAAAGAGTAGCAGTGCGGTACACGTTTCGAAAGCCTCGGGGCTGCTTGTGCGCCTTCCGTCGCGCTCGCGAAATAGCTTCTTCTTTTTTTTTTTTGGAAACGAAAAAAATAAATCACAGAAAACAGCAGTAGTGCGCTTAAATATCTAAGCAGCTTTTGCGGCCTTTTGTAAATTAAAACGCGGCAATAATACGTTCGTGTATGGAAAAGCTCACCCAGACAATGATAATCGGGCATCGACCAATTCCGCGCTTGCGCGGGTTTCAATTAAAGCCGCGTCGTGTCTTCGTCTTATATAGGCGAAAATGCGTATGCACAAGCTTCGCGGAGTGATGAATCGCGTTATAATAAATTAAGTCGGCTGTGCGGAGTAGAGAAAAGCCGAAATGAAAGGCACACGCGTCGGGGGAGGCGCAGAAGATGCGAATTGATGAGGAGGAGGTCGTTATTCTCCTCCTTTTCCATTTTAACTAATTTGCGCTCGTTAATATGTAAGTATTTCGTGTGTCGAACATGTATAGTACCGCACTGTGTGATGGTGAAAAGAAGCTCATCACGTGGTGGCAAAAGTGTAATTAAAATAAAATAACAATACCGATAAATCAATAAAGTAAACGAATTCCAAAAATACAAAAACGTAAGAACTCGTTCACACTCCATAAAAGCATATATAATAATTAATTGAATATCAAAAAACGACGTGAATGCTTACTTGAAAAGACTTATTTATAGTGTCTCTAATTCCCACTGAGCCCATTGTGACGACGAGGCGACTCCCTTATTGCGAAGCAGAAAAAAAATCACACACTTGCGCTGCTCCACTTTTCCTCTTGCTTCTTGATGTACAAAAAAATTAAGGCAGAAAACCCATCAGCGGCAGCAGCACGGCCGATCGGGCAGTTGTGTCGAACACTCGAGGGGGGTATCAACCTCCTCTCCTTTCTATATATAGAGAGAGGCGGATACTCGGACGATCCAATTGTTCTCGACTTATGGCTCCTTTTCCGGAGCGCGGCAGCAGGCAGTTATCCTTGCGCGGAATCCACCTCTATCCGCCGACGACTATCTGAAAGCAGTAAGCAATAAATTCGACGTTAGAGTTGCGTTTGAGAGCGAAAAAAAAATATATCGGGCAATGGCCAGAGATGATGATTGATTTATATAAAGTGTAGAGTAGATTTTTCGGGTAACAACTGTTTGTTACGAAATTACGAGCAATCGTCCAAAAAAACAGGTTTTATCATTTTTTAGTATATGTCGATTGTCTTTTATATAACTAAGCTCATAATCGCGCGTTACTACCTGTCTTAAAAAAAAAGTAGAGATACCTGTATATAGCTTTTAAAGGCGATCCTATTACTTTACTCGAAGCAATTCGGTAAAGAGTATATGGACTATTTTTATTGCACGTCTGCCACTACACTACACTTCCACACTCTAGTGTCTCTGTAATAAAAAAAAAGAGAAGTAACTAATACAATAACTTACGAGATGAGCACTCGAATTTTATCAATGAAATGCCCCCAAAAAGAGTGAATCGAAAAATAAACAATCTCTCGTGCGTGAGGAGCAGCGACGCCTCGTCTCGTCTGCCTCGATGTAATCTTAATTACCGGGCCCAGGCGCAATTAAATCGTATTATTATCTCCGTACGTGATAGATATGTTACCGCCGTCTCGCGGCTGCAGCAAGTCACGTTCTTAATACATAATTGCTCGCGCGCCTTTCAATTTGAATTTTTCCGACGTCGTGTGTATTGCGTAAAAAAAAAAAAATAAAAATGGAAAATCTATAATGAGTGGCCTTTTGTGCTCGAGTGTCATCGAAATAGATTGTGTAGCTCGGCTCGCCGCTCGACGAAATAATAATGAAAAAAAATAAACGAAGCTTCGAGTGCGTTAACGATATATATATTTTATCGCGCGGCGATGCATCCTGGAAGTGAATAGGCCTGGTTTTACAAAAGCGAGAAGTACGGCAGCTGTACAACGAGAACTACAATTATAAGCTACAAGCTCGAGACGATACGTAAATACATAATCTCGACAAAAATAAGAAGATAAACACGCGAGTGCGCGTCGGAGCGCAGTTGAAAGACGAGTATTTTACATAATTGTCCTATTCAAAATTATTCCTCTCTGGATTCCCGAGAAAATCATCATCATCGCCGTCGTGGGGAGTTAAAAATATTGGCCTATCAAACTAATCACCATCATCATCATCATCATCGTCGGCGGTGCAGCCTCGAGAGAATCTTTTGTATATTATTACGGAATTCATATACATACACGAGAGTATCGAGGAAATCATCGGCTGCATTACGCAATCCCATTCCGTGCCGACGTACGCACATTAAATCACGCACGGAGAAGTGTTTATGGTCAATTAAGCGGATAATACCTCTTTGCACGTGTGCACGCGCGCTCGCGAAAAAAAAAAACAGCATATTATATGTTGTAGCGCGAATGAATTCGTGTAGGACCGAAAGTGCAAGTTGTTTCAATGTAATGGCCTGTACGCTATAATGCAACATTGGCTGCGAAAAATGTATCCCCGCATTCTTCAAAGTCATTCAATGAAACTTCCTCTCCTATACACCAAAGAGAGAGAGAAGCAATTACCCACATTCTTTGGGCTTTGTGCGTATATGTGTGCGTATTTTTATTGCGCTACATTTTACAATACATAAGCTCGTCGAACGAGTCACGAAGTCAGAAACTTCCGAATCACGTTTTACGTTTTAGCATATCGGATTCTTATGGTATTAATTGATTTATTATTCTCTTGATACACGTTCCAGATATGATTATCTAAAACGCGACGCGATGACTCGCGTGGCATTATAGGTGGTACTTACACATATCTCTCACGTATATGATAATGTTATAAAAATCTTACGAATTTCGTAACTGTGTGCTTCTTGGGTAACAATCGTATTATATATTGTCTTTCAATTATTTTTCACAGAAGCCACTCGTCTTCGCCGTCTCTGGCCTAATTTATCACTCCTCTTATTTCTTTTTTGCCATCAAATCAAGCTATCATTGTCCTGCTTCTGCTTCTGCTGCGCACTTCGACATTCACAATATCTCAGAGAGTCCGTTTAAATGTAAAGAAGAAGTAGAAGAAGAAAAAAATCCAAGACGCGGGATCCGCAGCTATCCAAGCTCTTATACCTTTCTTCTTCTCATTATCTTTTCATTTCATACTTTTCTCTCTCGCGTCCGAAAGTTTACGAATAAATTAGTTCATAGCGGAATAATTCAAAATTTCCGAAAGTTCGCGCGCGGCGTTGCAGCAGGGCCGCCTAGCAGCAGCAGCATATAAAACAAGGTAAAAATTGCCGCTCTCTCGTCTCGGGGAAAATAGTTTTAATCTCGTTCGAGAGAGAAGCAGCAGCAAGAGAGAGAGATATCGATGCTTTATCAGCAAGTTTTATACTTTGTCGCGAAATACCTATAGGCTACCTTATATACATTATTATTACGATACAGCCTCTGCTGCTGCTGCAAGTATCAATTAGTTCTTGGATCGCGTCTCTCTCGCATAATATATAATACACCTGTTGGCCATAGATACCCTTCGACAGGCTCGACTGACTTTTATATACATTTTCCGCCGAAGAAAAGAGAGCAATTGTGCCTATACATAATAGCTCCAAAGTTGCACCACAATGTATATACAGAGCAAGTATACACAGTGAGCTGTCACGTTCTATATATATATATATATATATATATATATAGCGAGGCGATCGGAAACACCTACTACTACTACTACTGCTACACAGCTGACTGACTCGCAGCGGCAGCTGCTTAGCGGAGCAGAAAAAATTCCTCTACGAGGAGGCAATACAAACGATCAAGCCGATCTTTGTCCCGAACGTCTTAGCAAACGTGCGTATTACAAGTGTACGCACGATCTCGGGGGGTCAATTACTCACGTTGATAAAGTTGGCGATTGTGTGTAGTTTGCTCGATTCGTGACAGAATGCCAGGGCCACGGAGATATCTCGCATATGAGCGACCACACGGCACGCACTCGTCGATTATTACACTTTCTTGTGTCGCGCACTCGCGTACACGGCGCGCACAGAACTGGGTATCGAACGAACAACAAGTCGGTATCGTATATAATCGAGGCAGTGTCGGTGCGTGGAAAAGAATCACGAAACGAAACGATTACGAACACTATATATGTGAGCTGCGGGTCTGATGCGAGAGAGACAACACACACAAACACACACACACACACTGCACAGAGCGAGACTTTCGAACGAAGCGAGAGAGCGAGTGTTATTGCTCCGTGCCGAGTCAGCTCTCGATGCAAACTGATACGGCTGCGAGCGAGGCAGTCGCGACGTCTGGCTTTGACGCGAAACGAGTATTCGTGTACGCGAACGAATGCGTGTGTGAGTGCGCGTAAACCGATCCGACGGTCGTGGTGGTGGAAAGGTAAGTACGAGTCCGAGATCACCCGTGCTGCCGGTTTTTCTGTCTGTCCGTCTGCAGTGCGGTGCGCGACCGGCCGCGCTCCCCCCTTCTACTATATACACTCGAATCACGACCTGCACGAGATCGCGAAACGCCGCGCACGCCGCGTGCAAAGCAAAGTCGCGATCGGCGCGCCGTTACGTAAAGCACCTATCTCGACGTAGATGGGAGTGCGCGGCGCGTCGAGTTGCGGCTGCTGCGCTTCGACTCTTATTATTATACTGCTACATGTGCCACATTGCACGCATTGGTTTGTCGCAGCGTCACACAACGTTGACGTATATATCGACGCTGACTCGCGGCTCGCTCCGCGAGATCGCGCGTTGTACAACGCTTGGATCGTCGAAGCGCGCGAGTATCATAATACCGATGTATCGGGCGTCTGAATTAGCCGCAAGTCTGGGCACACACACACGCACGGCCGGACACATTGCGGCCGTACATCATTTCTCTGGGCGTCGATATCGCGATCGCTAGAGGCTATTACTCACTCGCGCGTGTGTGTATGTGATATAGGCTCGAATTTAGCATGGAACGTGGACCGATCCGCAAAACTCGAGGTTTGGATTCCTCGACGCACCGAGTTATAATAATATTTATGTGCGTCGGGCTCTGGGCTACCCAACTTATCTCCTGATATAGTCGTCATTTTCCAGCGCCGCGGCGCATCGTTACGTATTTCCGTGACGATCGATATCGATCATCGTCGCTTTACTCTGCTGCCGCTCGCTCATTATCCCCTTCTCTCCCCCAAAACTCGTCCTGCGCCCGTGAAGCTCCGCAGCATAGCCTTCCGATCGACTGTACGTATAGCATACCAACGCCGGGTATATATAAGCGCGCGCTGCCTAGCTGCCTCGTACATCAAGTTTATCCAGTTAGTAACAGTGTCGGAGGCTATATATAGGACCTTGGAGCGCAGCGGCGGCTCTACGTCGTCGTCGTTTTCCTGTGCTAGAGGCTGCAAAAGCGCGACGGCGTGCCTACTGCTACGTGTGCGCCAGAACAATAGCCTCGGCAGCAGCCCCCATCCGCGCGGCGCAAGCACAGCCGAGTCTATTCCGCTGATTTTACAATTTACCTAACACAGCAGCGGCGGCAGCAGTGGCATTTCACTATCTCTCTCTCTCTCTCTCCGCGTGCTTTTGCCTTCCAGCTTTCCAGCTTCTGCTGCTGCGGTCGCAAGCGCGCGCGCAGTTTATTTTTCAAGTTAAAGCGGAGAAAATTTATGCAAATTTTCTCGCTCGGCGAACTCTACTTCGTAGTGTACAGCGATGTATGTGTATATACAACTAAACGCGCGCGCGCGCGCGCGGGTACATCTGAATGCCGCCACGCTTCGCTCGCAGAGCAGTCTTATCTATAAAGACTTGTTCTTCTTCAAACCGTCTGCTCGTGCGCGCTAATTTCTAAGCAACTGGCTTCGGTTCGGATCTCTCGTCGAGTGACAATATATATAATCGACGCGAGCGCAAGACGCGCGCAGCACCGAATTACGCCGAGCAATCGCGGACTCTTACGCAACAACAACAAAACATGCTGTATATACCAAAGTCTATTATATTTTGACCGGTAATCCACCGAGATAGAGAGAAAAAGAGATCGTGAAAAAGCGACGAAGCATCAGCAGCAGCATCGAATATAACTTGTTTTTCCCTCTATGTCAAAAATATTGATTCGCGCCGAGTAGTCTCAGTGTACCGCCGCCGCCGACACGCTGGTGTGGATCTATTTTCTCGAATTTCAGCCCCGACGCCGCCGCCGACGCCACCTTACCTCCGATATAGATAGATAGTAGTGGTAGTAGTAGAGATATACCCGAGTACATATACACATCCCTGCGGGGGATATCTCTCTCTGGCTTTTTCGAGGGCATTACGCGAAATCAAATTTGGAACTCGACGCAGCAGCGACTGCACAGTTCCTCCGACTCTGTATACACTCCCCGGCCTCTCTAGCTAGCTCGCGATCAAATTCCATTGCGCCGAAGATAACTCTATCAGCCGCCTCTCCCTTCCCTCCTCTCTCTTGCTCTTATACTCCGCACCAACTTCTATATCTTTCTCTCTCTCTCTCTCTCTGATGTGTCTCTCTCTGTAGTCGTTATGCAATTATCGTCATTTGTAGATGGAGTCGCGGATAACGAGACGTGTATATAACGTACGTATACGTACTCTTGTGCCCGAGAGACCGCAGCAGTCAATGAGCGCAGATTAATTTTTGTACGTTGGACAAATATCATACACTCGACGACTCGAAGCTCGATAACGCGCGCCGAGTTATTTTGATTTACACGCGCGATTAATGCCCGCGCGGATTTATATAACTACAGTGTAGACGCGTCGCGACACACTTATTATTTCGCGAAACGAGCTGGCAGCGATTCTTTGATTTATTTATTATATGCGTGTGAATTATGTAAGGCGGCGCGGGTGGGTGATTCGCACGCGCCAAGATTCTTCTGGAGCAATTTTTTCGCTGGAAATCGATCGAATTTTTTGATTACATATATTGTTTGGCCTGGATTTATTTATCCCCGGCGAATTTTTTCATGCCCGACGTTGTTTTTTTTTCAATAACTCACCTTTCACATCTGATTCATCGTATTATTTAAAGCTCTTTCTCTCTCTCTCTATTTTCATCTTTTCCGACTCGCGAGCCCTTTAGCTTTACACGCGTGCCACATGAAACGAGAATAAAAAAAAATTTAACCCAAATAACGTTACACGGCAAAAAAATGTAGTAAAAAAAAGTACATTAAGTGTACCAGTCGAGTCGATTGGCTAATTTTTAGCCCTCCTCCTCCTGTCCAGTTTCTAACGCGATAGAGCAACGTCGTTTTTTCTTTTTTCTCTCTCTCCGTTGTTCTATTATATTCGGCACTTCGATGCGGTGTATTAATTAGCCGTGCATTAGACGCCTACCATGCAGGCGCGTGCAGCAGTAAGCAGCTAGAGAGCAGCAGCTAGCTAGCTAGCTCGTATAAAAACAGCCGCCTCCGCCTAATGGCCTGTTCGGGCTCGTTGAATTATGGCTTCCGCGATGTGTTAGCGCCGCCGCGCTCATAGTATATACACATACATACTCTTCTCTCTCTCTAACGGCCCCCGCGCGTCTGTATATACGCATGCAGGTATATGTATGCTATATATGCAAGTGCTTCAAGCCTATACAAGAGGCTCTCTTTCAAAGCAGCGCTGCTGCAAAGCCCATACATACACGTATGTGTCTGTGTGTATATACACACAGCTGAGTCGTGCGCAAATTAAAAAAGTAGCATTCACTAAAGCTGCAGCTCGGCAGCTTATGGCATAGCAGGCAGCAGCGGTATTCGATCAGCCTCCCTCCCCCACCGAGGAAATTAGAGCCCATAAATTCAACAACCTCGCGCGCTGCGTTGCATTCTTTCCAATTTAAAGCCACATGCTGCTACTACTGCTACTGCTACGTGCACTATTATACTACAGAAAAGAGAGAGAAAAGGATCGAGCGAAGAAGGCACTCGATTCCGAGCTTTTTTTTTGTGCTTTTTTGTCGCGTTGCGGGCTCGGATTTCGGGGGTCTGCTGCTGCTGCACGGATTACTATTTGCCACGAATGCGTCTGTGTATATATATATATACACGCAAATGTATATCTGTGGGGAGGGTGATCCTTTTCCCTGTGTGTATATATGTAGCTTCACCTCGTAGCGTTGCACAGCTGCAGATCCAGCTGCAACACGACCGCATATATATAGGCTGCTGCAGCTGCAGCTATATACAATGTAGGCTTGATCCTTGTGCGGCTACATTAGAATATCGTGTGTGTGGGAGGGCAAGTTGCAGTGCGCTACATATGTACAGTAGAGTAGTGCGGCTGTTTCTGCTTTGCTGCTGCTGCTGCTGCAGGAGGCAGAGGAGGAGGAGGAGGAGGAGGAGGAGGAGGAGGAGGAGGACGTGTGTGGCACGCGACTCCATTACTTCTAGGCGCGCACGGCTCGACTCTAATTCACCACCCTCCCCCTACCCGTTCGAAGGATTATGTGTATACGCGTGTGCGCGCACATGCACACACATCAATTCTTGAGGCCTTATCGCTAATAATAATAGCCGCCGCATGAGCATGTTGTATACTGTACCGACTATGCGTGTATGGTATAACGGCATTGCGCCGCGTATATGAGCAATTCTCTATTGAAAAAAATACTTAGAGTTAGAGGCTGAATTAACGATTGTTTTTTCGTTTTTTGTTCTTTGAGGTCTGGTTAACGGAAATTTGCTTTAATCGACTTTGCGACATCCACCAGAAATCAAAATATTAGATTTAAATAAAATAATTATTGATAGACTATTAACGCGCGGTTTGAATTACTTTTTACTTGACAAGCATCAAATTGTCGGAAACATAATAAAAAGTGATGAAAACCTTCCAAATAATACCACTAAAAAAATTTTGAATAATCTAAAAGGTGTGAAAAAAAATTACGTTCAAGAAGTTTTATTCAATGTATTTGTTGGTGTACAAAGAATAAAAGAAAACTTTTCACAAATGAACAAATTGATAACAGAATGAAGTCATTTAAATAATTTTAATGATAATAAAATAGTTTTCTCACAAAGTTGAAGAAAAAATATATGTCAAAAATGTTCATCCATCAAGATCCTCATGTAGATATAGGATTATTTTTTGTTCACGCGTCGTGGAGTAAATATCAGTTGACGAAATATTTGATATAATCGTGAAGGTATTCTTCACGAAGGTATTCTTTCGTTTTAAAGTATTCTTGCCATGATCACGTACTCCGTTGATGTGGCGTTTGAGGTAGCTTTGTTATTCAAAAGATTGAGGAACACATTCGAATTATTTTCTACGAGCATGAATAAAATTCATGTGAGATTTAAGATGATCCTTGCGGCTAAATGACTTGTGACAAATGTCACATTCAAAGGGTTTGCTACGATAATGAACTTCATTGACGTGACGTTTGAGGAAGCTTTTCCATACATATGATTTATGACAAATCTCACATTCGAAGGGTTTGGTACCATTATGTACTGCTTTTATGTGACAATTGAGATGACCCTTGTATCCAAATGATTTTCCGCAAATATCACATTCGAAGGGTTTGGTACCATTATGCACTGCTTTTATGTGGCAATTAAGATGACCCTTGTATCCAAATGATTTTCCGCAAATATCACATTCGAAGGGTTTGGTACCATTATGTACTGCTTTTATGTGACAATTAAGATGACCCTTGTATCCAAATGATTTTCCGCAAATATCACATTCGAAGGGTTTACTCCGATCATGTACCACATTAATGTGAGTTTTGAGTTGATCCTTGCGGCCATATGATTTGTGACAAATCTCACACTCAAAGGATTTGGTACCACTATGTACTTCATATATGTGACTTTCAAGGTGATGTCTTAGTCCAAAGGATTTGTGACAAATTTCACACTCGTAGGGTCTGCTACGAATATGCACTAAATGTAAATGCTTAGTTAGGATACCCTTTAATGAAAATGATTTTTGACAAATCTCACATTCGAAAGGTTTGCTACGATGATGTACATACATTATGTGCATTTTGAGGTTACCCCTTATCGAAAATGATTTGTGACAAATATCACACTTGAAGGGTTTTCTACCTTCATGTACTATATTAATGTGAACTTTGAGGTAGCTTTTTAGTCCAAATGATTTGTGACAAATATCACATTCGAATGGTTTGCTCCGATTGTGTACCGCATTTACGTGTTTATTAAGCTGTTGTTTATCTCCAAATAATTTATGACAAATATCACATTCGAAAGGTTTTCTATGAGCATGTACTGCGTTTATATGTTGATTGAGGTTATACTTGGTTCCAAATGATTTGTGACAAGTATCACACTCTAAAGGTTTGCGACGATTATGCACTGCGTTTACGTGAGTTTTGAGGTGATCCTTGCGGCCATATGAATTATGGCAAATCTCACATTTGAAAGGTTTGTTCCGATCATGTACTGTATTGACGTGTCGTTTAACGTGGCTTAGGTAATCGAATGACTTATGACAAATCTCACATTCAAAGGGTTGGCTATGATCATGTACTGTTTTTGTGAGCCTTCTGAGATGCTTCTGGGATACAAAAGATGATTTGTGACAAACCGTACCCTCGTCTAACTTTCTACGATTACGTACATTACATTCATTCGCGTAATCGGTCGAAATCTGGTTTTCTATTTTCACAATAGGTAGGTAACTCTGGTGCTCAGTTTTGCACGCTGTTATTGACAAAGAATTCACTTCGTGTTTAACATATTTGCACTCAAAGTCAACGAATATATTTTCATTCGTGTTATCTTTCTTATTTTCGTTTTCTATTTTCACAATAGGTTGACAACTTTGATATTCGGATTTGCAGATGGTAGTCGATGTAGATGGAAGTTCATGTTTGACATCTTTGCACTCAAAATCGATCGGTATTTTTTCATCTAACCTCTCTTTAAACACAGTGGCCTCGGTCGTATTTTTTGCCTAAAATAAAAATTAAAGGCTAGTTTCGACTAGTCGATCAACAGAAAATAATTTAAATCATTAAACTCACCGGCCATTCATGAAAGGGGAATATTTCAGAGTTTTCAACTTTGCAATTGACCACCGAATCGAAATTATAATCGTCGCCTACATCTGGCCAAGTATCGTTTGGCTCTTCCTTCACCCTGAGAATAATCGAATTTTATAAGAAATCGCTCAAAAAATAATCATGTCAGTGCAACACACAAAAATATTATACCTAACTACGTCACTGTTGCCTTCCATTATTTCCTCGACTTTATGTATTCACTGTAATTTTTCACAATGTACACTGCGAAAATTTTGAGGTTATATGCCTCGGATAGCCAACGCTTTATCTAAATTTTAGATAGCGAGACTTACTTATTGAATGGATACTTAAGTATATGGATGAATGTGGTTAATTATAAAATTTATAGGATATTTACGGAAATAATTTGTTATTAACACTTGCTCGTCGTGGAGCTCAATTTCAAACTCAGTGAGTGCACACATGCAGGAATCAACGTGTACAGATGATAGCGAGGTGATGCCGAGTCTCTGATAGCTCCATGGCGAAACTTTTCCCCCTCTACTACTACTTAACTATAGATCCACACGCAGTCGTGGTCACGTGTGTCGCTTTGTTCTGTGTAGGGTAAGTATATCATTCTTCCAGTAGATTTCGCGGAAAATACTACAAGAGATGCTATAGTTTTATGTTTTGATTTGAATGTTTATTAGCTACAAATCATTGAGGCTATACTTTGGAGGCTATTGAGGTCACGTAAATGCATGAACCGTTGACACATTGATATATTGTACGAAAAATCGCGTTTTCACGTAATTATGACAACTTATTTCGTGGAAATTGACATTTCAAAAATCCCTCGAAACTTTTCTCTTATTATCTCCTCTCCTAAAACCTCAATAAACAATCATCTACGTCCATCACGCGCGCGTCAAGTACCAAAAACTTCCCTCGCCACTCAAGCCTCGAATTTTAAGGATATTTTTTTTTATAGAGTTACTCGTATACACGCGCGCAGATATGTATGCAGCGATTGCCCTCTCTCTCTCTCTCTCACTCACTCGTGCACTCTAGAAAATATCAATTTCCCGGCCCGGTGCAAGTGAGGCGGGTGGGGCGCAACGCAAGCTCGGGCTCCGCACTAATTACTTCCCGCAAGCTCTCTGGCACTTATTATTATTATATATATACGAGGCTCGCGCCTTATTGTTATTTATTCTCTACTTCTCGCATTGAGAGAGCTATATACTATATACGAGCCAACGCCGGGGTTTTCAAATGAATCTTTCGTGCGATACCATATTGACCCCCGCGCGCCTCGTGCTTTTCTGACTTTATATCTCTTGCGCTTATTATATATAGAGAGATAGAGCTGAGTAAGGCTTCCTTTCCCTCTGCTGCTGCTGCAGGCTCAATTATAAGTGGAAATTTTATCGAGTCGCTTTCTTCGGCCCCCCGATCAATCGGCATATAATACGATCCCCGTTTTTGTGAGGACTCGGCGGCGGCGGCGCGCGCGGAAGCTTCCAATTTCGTGGCAACTCGCAATGATGATGATGATCTGCACACTCCCCTCCCCATCGACGAGTGCACTATTTTGCGCTCCACGGTGGTAGATATATATAGATCGTGCCGAGCTCCTATTTTTTATTATACGTACATATATATAAGTCGTACCCATACACGTCTATTCCTTCATCGATCGCAGCAGAGACTCGCTGGTACGAGATTATAAAATATCAGTCTTATTTCCATAATATTCCGATAAGTTCGAGGCGTATTATGTACGAGCCGGCCACACGTAGATCGGCTACTCTAATGGACACACGAGCACATATCTTACGTGTTATGCGGTGGAATGAACAGTGTTCCCCGCAGCTGAGCTTCTGTTTATGCGAAATGTCGTTTGGCGAGAATCGAAGCGTATCTGCTTGTAACGGGACGTTAAAAAAAAATACACTCCTCACACTTATTTGATCAAATTTGTGTTTTGACTTATATACAATTATTTTGACTTTGCCACTAGCAGAATTACAGATATAGAGGTACTCGCCATCTAGCGGTGAAGGTTGAAAGTGGTATTATGGTACTAAAAGTGGTTGAAATGTAGTCTAAATTGTTTAAAACTCTTATAATTGTCATTTTCAATTCGTTTACAATGCGCTTAATATTTTTAACATAATAACAAAAACAAAATCATCAAAAACAAGTCAATTAATGGTTACGTATTCTAAGTCAGTTCGAATTTACATTTTTCGGTCATCGGGCCATTGTACAAATGTTCAGCTTTTTTACTGGAGTAGATGCGTAAATTGTTGAACACTTTTTTCACACGGCTTGATAATAGAGCTCGAAGTAACAGACGAAAAGCTTTGAAGCCTAAAAGCTCTCTCTCTCCGCAAAGCTTCGTACACATTAATATCATCCTGCATCGGGGACGGGCGCGCATCTTACACATCGAGAGAGATGTATATAGACAGAAATTCGAGGTTTTGAATACGTACATATGCCTCGGTCGTTTCGCAAATTATAACTAATGAAGCTGAGACCGTAGACTGTAAATATGTGTTTATGCGTCTGTGTGTGCGTCGAGCACTGCGCGCAGCAACTGATACGAGGCATATATATACACACTACTAAGTCTATCGTACATAAGATCAAAGGAGAAAGCCGCGATTCGAGCTCGCGACGATTACTTCCTTTAGCGCAGCGCAGCCCTTATACGTGGTATACTACACACGCTACATACACTCCGCAACTAGGATATGAAGTTCTTTGATCACGTAATCGGCATGGCACCATATATTGCGACTCTGCCTATACGCGTCTACATATAATACGGCGTCAACCGCATACAATGTACACGTGTGTATGTGTGTATGTAGACGTTATTATATGGAGCACATATGTAAGGAAAATGAACCTAGCGAATATACGTGTATATAGAGCTTGCGCGAGCTTTTTTTCCTTATCCGCAAAGCAAACGCTTACGCGTGTATAACTAATTAGAAAAAAAGCAACAAACTAACAAACAAACAAACAAACAAACAAGCGAGCGAGCGAGCGACAAGCATTAATGACATTCTGAAGAGTATAATTTCCAAAGCCGCGAGAAACTCGTCAACTACTATAACAGCGAGGCAATCGTTAGAAGGAGTAAACACGACGACGACGACGACGAGGGAAGAAAAGTGAAGTAGCTGCAGCGCAGCGCACGGGATAGGGTGAGAGATAGAATAGCAATGCTCAGCATTTATACTATGAAAATGTTGTCGGAAAACTTGAGTCACGAGCGGTGGCGGTGGCGGCTAAGCTAAGCCGCAGCAGCAGCGGCGTACTGAACGGGGCTGCAAAAGAATGGATCGCGCGCGCGGGGGGTGGCCTTCACCCTGCTGCTGCTGCTTATACTATACTATAACGCTGACAAGCGGCCCCGGCGCGCAAACAGAAGAGCAATCAACTTGGCGTCGTCGTCGTCGTCGTCGTCGTCGTTGTCGAGTGTGTCGAGCTTGCGATCAATCAAGCCTTTAAAATTTTTAAATGTATGCGTGTCTAGAGAGACAGTGATTATAACCCGCTCTGCACGGCTCAGGCAAGAAGGAAAGAGAAGGGGCGGGAGGAGAGAAACTTGTCTCTCTCTCTCTCTCTCGCTCGCTCGCTCACCCGAAGTACTTCAAAGGCAGAGAGGAGCAGCTCACAGCCGCACGGCACACGGTGTACAGCGAGCGGCAATAAAAGTTGCTTGTGATCGTTAAAGCGTCGTCGGTGTTGGTGGTGTTGGTGGCAGCAGCATCAACACAGCTCATAGCGCGCGCGCGCGCCACGAGTGACTGAAGAGCCCACCGCCACCCCCGTGCTGCAGCACTGGCACCCACGAGAGCCCTCCAGAATTCCGACGACGAAGCCTATATACCGATATAGCCACGCGCGCGCGCGAGAGAAATACTATGTAAGTTTGCTCGAGCTTTCTATATAGAACAAGTGCAATAGCCAATTTGCCATCGAGACCAAAATCATTATACTACTACTACTGCTACTCTCGCGACGAGAGGCACGGGGGCTCGATGTATACATAACGAAAGTCGAGAAGCTTGAGAGAGAAGAGAGACGAGGCAGCCGTGTGCAGTTTGCTTTAGCTGTATAGCCGTTTCTGCTGCTGCTGCTGCTGCTGATCATCGTTAGGTATACGGCAAAGGTCGAGAGAGAGAGACTCTATGTAAAAATCTAATTCGGGCGCGCGATGCCCCAACACAATTTAAGCTCTTTTATATACGGGGGCTACGCGGCTAAATGTATTAAGGAATTATATACATGTACGCGCAAAATAAATAGACCTCGCGCAAGATGTGCTGCTGCTGCTGCTGTGAAGCTCTAGAGAGAGAGTAAGAGAGAGCTTCTAGCATTCCCCTATGTTCTCTAACGTAGGGTAAATTTGCATACTCTGCGTATATGTATATAAAAAAAGAAAAAACAAAAAAAAAAACAAGAGAGAAGAAAAAAGAATCCAGAGCGTCGAGCTCTGCTTCGTATCAGCAGCAGCGGCGGCGGCAACTAGCAACGGAGAGCTCTTTTACGTTAAACTTTTTTCGCGCACATGCACACACACACACCCACGCATTTAACGGGCACCACCACCGCCGCCGCCGCCTTCGTCGCCGCTCTACAAAGAAAAAGTTCACAGTCCACCTCCGCACAGCAGCAGCCGTAGCCGTAGCTGGAGCTTTGTAAAAATTCTCCTGCAAGGCAGGGAAAATTGTGCGAGCGCCCGCCGCCGCCGAGTCAGGGAAAAAGTGATTTCTTTAATTCAGGCTTGCTTGCTTGTGCTTGCGAGCCCCGTTATAACGGCGCGGCGGCTTCTTGCGCGCAGCAGCAGCACTCGGACGTTTTTTGCGAGCTTTGATTCATTAAATTCACAGAGAGGGAGAGCGAGAGGGAGGCAGATATCGCTCGGCTTACTCTCGGGGGAGGATATTATACGCTGCAAAAATTTCCCATTAGTATATATAAACTCGATCGAGTATTATAATCAGGTATAGAGCTTGTGCGCGCGTTTGAAAATACGTTTCTCTCTCTCTCTCGCTCTCTCGGTTCGTATCACGAGCAGTCAGACAGACAGCTAGCACAGCAAGCAGCGTAGCTCTTTATTGAGGCACACGCAAGGATAGAAAAAAAAATGAGCCGTCAAACTAGCGCGTACCGTGTCCGTGTATGCATAGGTACACAAAAAAAAAACTGAATCGAGTCGTTCAATCGAGATAAACGAAATGACGAGTGTACGTGTATTATATATTATAGAGGAGCTGCGCTGCTGCTCGCAAGCTAAAAATCCTCTACTCTTCGCTGCCGTGAATGATATCCGAGAGCGAGCGAGAGAGAGAGAGATAAAAGGCAGAGCTCGTCGATGGCTATATACATCTGCAATGCGGATATAGGCAGGCAGGCAGCACATTGAGCAAATATCGGCGTATCGAACTGCTTCATTAGTGCAGTATAGGAGAGAGAGAGAGACAGAGAGATGCAGAGGGAACGAAGCACACACACATATATACACAGAAATCTCCACGCCGAGCTGGGGGACTTTCTCTGCTGCTGCTGCGAATAAAACTAATACAGTTCATAAAGCAAAACCGTATAAACGCGCAGCACTGCGATGCTGATGCAACTATATATAAGCCTCTGGTACATATATAATTATATGCCGCTGCTGCTGTCGGCAAACAGATCGCACCAACGACGATGACGACGACGACGACGACGACATCATATCGCTTTTGCAGTGTATAATAATAATAATAATAATGAACGATACGCGCGAGGACTCGCGAGAGAGAGAGCTGGTAAACGAATGAATTTAATGAAACTCATCCGAGCGCGCCAGAGGATCATCTCATTCTGTGCTTGTGTGCGGGCGCGAGCATCGATTTTATATATATGAAAATCACTGCGCGCAGCGGCGGCACAAAACAGCAACGTCCGACCAGCAGCGGCGGCATCGAGCTTGCACAGCTGCAAGCTCATACATGTATATACGCGCGACTCGACGCGCGTCAAGTCGACGTCCGCGGAAAATGCCATTATGCTCTGTTATACACATCCAACACCAGCAGCCTATATGCGGGCTCATTCAAAACTATGATGATGATCCTGCGGACGCACACGTAGGTATATGTGTGAGTATCGACGAACGCGTCGATTTTCAAGCCCCCCGCGCGCGCGATCTGCCATGTGTGTATTTTTGCTTGGGGCTGTTTTTTGACAAATAAATTTAAATTATTCAGAAATCTATATGAAATAGTAATGTTTTTGAAATTATGTATCGCACAAAGTTATCTTGTATCGCCGCGTGTATTTTCAACAACTCAAACAGCCATATACTCATCTGCCAATTGCACAGCTTTCGAATGAAACGCTTTATTATTTGATCAAAATTTTTCCACCGGCATTCGTGAAAAAGATATGATATAATTGTCAATAACGATAAATTCAAAAGTATGTAAACTCCGGTTAAAAACAATTTAAAATTATATATAACTCTTATCTGTACAAAACAAGCCGTACTATACTCTCGATCGAACTCGCGGCGGAGCTTTTTTTTTGCCCTCGCGGTCCGCACACACACACACGTACGTAATTTCGTACGACATTACTGCGCTCATTAGTGCAGGGTATCCGGCACACTGCGAGCGCTCGACTTCGAACCTGATCTCGAAGCTCTCTCTTTGGCTTCCTCGCCAGCTATATATAGCAAAAGTAAGAGCCGCCACAGCAGTGGTAAGCAATTAATCCATAGAATCGGTCGGTCGTGGTATGTTCGACGAAGCTAGTATAGACGAAAATCAATATCGGATCAGGGTTTTCTTCTTTTCTCTTTCTTTTTTTAGTTAGAAAGTTAGAAGCGCAGTGCAGACTAGCTGTATATATAGCAGTAGCAGTAGTGGTGGTGGGAGTAGAGGACGTCGCGATTTCGATCTAACGCATTAGCTGCACGCGTACGTGTACATTAAGGGACGTCGACGACGACGACGACGACGACGGGGGCGACGACGTGTGTGTGTAGTAAACGAGGATACGACGAAGCCGCGCGCGTGGCAGCGAAAAAATATCCCCGGCTTTTCTCTTCTCCTGCTTTCCTTCTTTTTTTTTTGCCTTGTACTACGCTACGGGTATAATACGTGGCCTGACTCGGCGGCACGTACTCCTACTACTACCGCGCAGCTCCGCAAGCTGCAGCTTACAAAAAAAAAGCAGCAGCAAAAAAAACGTGTATAAGTTAAGCGACGACGATGTAGGTGCACACAGGTACGTACTATATACGTGTGTGTGTAAGGCCTCTGCGTGTATACGATCTCGCTATAGGCAATGCGCCTATGTATGCTGCGGCAAGGACTGCTGCAGCGTACATACTACGAGCGCACGAAAAAAATACCGCTGAGCGTGCGCGCCGAGGCTCTCTCTCTCTCTCTCTCTCTCTCTCTCTCTCTCTCTACGTACATATACACACGCTCCATGATATACATGGTTGGTGTGCTCGACTCCGTAATGCAAAGCAAGAAGAAGAAGAAGGAAAGAGGAAAAGAGGAAGAGAGGAGAAAGAAAGAGAGTAAAGGAAAGAAAAGGGAAAAAAACAGCGGCAGCGGCGTATCCCCCCAAACGAGTCTCTCGCGAGCGCCGCTATAGCGGGGATCATCGTTTCGATCTAAAATGCAAAGAGGCTTATCGTACTTGGCACTAGTCGCGAGCGAGCGCCACTTCTTGCCCTACTCCTCCTTCTCCTCCTCCTCCTACTGCACTCGTCGTCGTGCTTGCGCAAAATTTTCGTGTGCAGCTGATAAATGGCGCCAAGTGCCTCGGCGACGATGAAACATATACAGAGAGAGAGAGCATTCAAGAGAGCTCGGCTCTGCCGTCTCTTCTAAAAGGCCGTTACGTTATATATTACGCCGACTCTTTTCAACTTATATATAATTTTGTTATTTTCGACGGTTTGCGCGCGCGCGCGCGCACGTGATTTATAATAAAACTATATATCTTGGCTCTTGGCAAAGTGGTTTAGTCGGACTAGCAGCAGCAGCAGTGGTGGCTCCTCGCTCTTAATCACGTTTACACATACACACATGCTTAATCCACCCACACACTATACATAATAATACGCGGTGGTACGTAACAACTCCCATCCCATCCCCCCACATCAGACTCCATATACGCGCTAAGAAATTTAACGTGCCTCGACTTGGGCTTGTACGTAATAATAATAATAGTAGTAGTCTGTGCAGTTACGGGGAGGAGGAAGAGGATGAGGCAAGCCCCCAAGTATATAAGTTGGCCCTGCCGCGCGTATCGGTATATATTAAGTACACCGGTGGGGAATCTCTCTCGGCGCTTAAACCCGCTCGCGCCAATCCCTCGTCGCGTCGTACACTGTAGCGGCGTGCGGCTCCTTATCATCGGTATTATAGTCGAGAACGCGCGAAAAGAAAAAATCGACACTGATGTAATTAGGCTCGAACTTATTCATCAAACGACTCGAGGTGTTTGGGGTATAGGTGCGCAGCAGCAGCAGCAGCAGCAGCAGCGAGGAGAGTTTGTGTTATACGTACATAGACGACGACGATGATGATGATGATGATAGACTTGGGCAAGCGTCGGTATAATAATACTAAAAGCTAACGAACGTAACCTCGCGCGTCGATGTAATACGATGATAAAACTTAAACGGATTCGAAGAAAACGTGCACGGTAGTTCATTATGTCTGAAATGATATATTTAAGTAAATGTCGCGCGCGCTAGTGACAATGGTGGCATGTATAAACGCGCAATAATAATGCAGCAGCATTACGCATATAGAGCTAAAGTACTGGAATACATATAGAAACATTAGATATCTAAATGAACACATTAAACGTTCTCTCTCTATAGTGCAGCTTAAAGCTTTCCAAGTAGTATATAGGGAGCCTGTACACATAAAGTACAGTTCGAAGCGAAAGACATATCGATGTTATAAATCTGGAACTGCGCGAAGCTCTACTCGCTCTCTCCTTCACCTCCGCGGATGTATGCGCGTCTCTATACAATATTGTATTATATAGTATATAGTATATTTTCCAAGTGATCCTGCCACTGCTACTGCTGCTGCACTCGGCCGTTATATGGATCCTCCGCGCGCGCGGGCTGTGTTATCGGGTGTTACAGATCTCTCGGAAGCGTTTCTCGAAGCACTACTGCTAGCTACTACTCGTCCGCTGCAAGCTGCAAGCTCTCGAATCTCCTATACAAAAGGGAAATAACCCGGGCCGAGAGAGAGAGAGAGAGAGCATAGCTACTTCAACTTTGTGAATACACTTACGTATAGTAGAGACACAATGTATATAAACGAAGGAGCATGGCGATCTCCCTCTCTCGTTTCGGGGTGATTGTGTGTATATACCGAAGCTTCTTTTACGGAGACTGCTGCTGCTGTTGCGTTGTGTATACGCTATATACACAAACTCATTAGAAGTGGTGTCATTCGACGCGCGTTATACAAGTGCGAAATTCGATTAACGACGAAGATGCGCGACGACGAACGATTCATTCGATATCTTTGCAAGCTGCTGCTGTATACCGCCACAAAATCTCGAACGAGCTCGCTCGAGTAGTCCCGAGAATGTAGCTTTGTGCACACGTATTATTATTATTTTTAAGCTCCGGTATATAAACCTTATAGAGCTTTTAGAAAAAAAGAGTCACTAATTCAAGCACCTTTTGTGCATCGGGTATAATAAACGTACGGTGATAGAAAGTAGAAAAAAAAGTAAATTAGAATGGCATTTCGTTAATCCATCCATCCAGTCGCATCGAGCTCTCTCGCTAGCCGCGTGAATAAAAAGCTCTATATAGTTGGCACAATGCTGCTAGCTAGCTAGCTATATAGCTCGGGCGAGAGGGCAATGGAAGGGTCAAAAAAGAGTCGGTGCGCGATATTATTATTATTATCATTGGAAGCTCTGCCACGGCGTACCGCTGCTCTCGATTGAGGAATTTGTGAGCAGCGCCTCGAAAAATAGCCCTCGTCGTCGAAATGTCGACTGAATATGTGCGAAGAAAAAGAAAACGAAGACGAAGCAGCGGAGTAAGAAGAAGAACGAAGAACGAAGAAGAAGCTGCAAGCTGGAAAGTTGGTCGTGGCGCGTGATCGACATACAGAAAAAGGTGGCGAATTTGTGCTCTCAGGACATTTTTAGATTTTCATTCTGTATATATCTGTATACACGTAAGAGCTGCCGAGGACGCATCGTGCATAGTCGGGGGGTAGTATCCGTATAATAAACGTGGACATACACACAGGAGGAGTATAAAGCTCGCAAGCTCTCTCTCTCTCTCTCTCTCTCTCGGCTTGTGTTTATATACATATTTTTCCTACACACACAGAGGTACTGAACTGAAGCTACGCCGCATATATGTAGGTATGTATGTACTCTGTGCTCTGGCGGTGCACAGTGACGTCAGTCGCGAAGAGAGAGAGAGAGAGAGAGAGAGAGAGAGAGAGAGAGAGAGAGAGAGAGAGACAGAGAGAGACGGCACTGATGCCGGATCCGATGCTGTGCACGGCAGCAGCATAGCAGCAGCAGCAGCAGCATAGATATAGACATAGAGACGTACATAGACACACACACACACATACGCACACACAGAGTAAACACACAAGTTGACCTGTTTCGGAAACTCACAACCCAACCCTTTCGCGCAAATCGCATATACGCGCGCCACCGCCACTGCCGCCGCTCCACCGCCGCCGCCGTCGCGTCCTGAGAGCAGAGCAGCCAGCAGCAGCAGCAGAGTATACTCACGCCCGTTACGCGCGCGCACAGTTGCGCTCTCCGACTCTATACATACATATTTGACTCTGTGTCTGTGTGTATGCGCACACGGAGGTACATATATACATTATATATATAGCTGCTGCTGCACGACAGAGCCATGGTCCATGGCAGCAGCAGCAGCAGCAGCGGCAGCATCCCTCCTCCGACTTATACTCAGCTGCCACCGCCGCCACCACCACCACTACCACCAGCCACCAGCCGCCGCTGCTGCCTTACAACCTATATATAGCATCTACTATATACAGTATAGAGCCAGGCTTGCTGCTGCTGCTGCTGCTGCTGCTGTGCCGCGCTCTGTGCACAGTTCGCACCTTCGCAAGCTCTTCGTCCGCAGAGCTATGTGCAAGCTCATATTCATGCTGTGTGCATATTATACCTCCGCGCGCGCACACACACAGAGCTAGCTAGCTAGCTTGCTTGCTCCGAGTCGACGACTCTGCTGCTGCTGCTGCTGCTTCTATACATACGTATACTCCGCCGCCGCCGTTGCCGACGACTCCGACTCTCAACGCTATTTTACAGGCAGTTTCATTAAAAACTTTTTGACTTGCATTAACTATAGTTTCAAACTATTGCTCTCTTTTTTTTTTCTCTCGTCGACTATACTATACTACTCCCTTATAACTCCTACGGTGGAAAAAGCTCTGCAAGCTCATTTCTCTCGCTCTCTCGACTGCGAGCGAGAATATGCCGTGTGCTTGCCGACGACGACGACGACGACGACGACGGCCAAAGTGGCCCCAAAGACTCGGCAAGGGTAATTGAGCGCGAAGAGAGAACGTATATAGAACGAGGCGTTTGTCAGCTGCTACTGCTGCTACTTGTTTGTGCGCGCACAGTCTCGCGATTCGTGAAAATATTTTATGTATTATAATAATGATGATGATGACGATGACGATGATGCACGCACGCTTGTTCGCGACTGCTACTTATAATACTCGCGCGAGTTGTCGTTTACCGATCAGCAGGTTCATTGTCACGAGGGGTATTTAATGAGCACGAGCAGCAGCAGCAGCAGCGTCAGCAGCAGCAGCAGCACCACCTCGTTCATTTAATTTTCATTCCCATTGAGGTGGCGATAATGAAATTGTCGCGCAGATATCTATATACATAAAGAGCTTCGGTGGTATAGTAGTGTATATTATCGGCATGCACGACGCTTTGGCACAGAGAGACAGAGAGAGTAAAGAGCCGCGAGAGCTTGACGTATATGGCTGAGGGGACGATGAGCGCCCGCGTGGCGGCGGTGCACATGTGTCGGTGCGTCGTATCCGAAAAGAGACTCGATGCACGACAGAGAAAAAAAAAAATTTCGCCACCGCCGCCGATGACTGACGATTGACCATATTGGTACAAAAAGAATAATACGTTTGTTACAGTTTTTATACGTGTACTCGAGCCTCGTGTGCATGCGAAACGAGAGTTACATTATGTATAGGCTGCAACAGCAGCAGCACGAGGCACACAAATGTGCAGTGTGCAGTGCAGTGCAGGCGAATGTAGCGCCAAGGCAAGGTCGATCCCCCAATGGCAGTCACGCCAAAGTATACAGTACAGTTTATTCAGCCTCGAGCACAAAAAAAAAAATAGAAAAATGACGTTTATTACGTAGAACCACGAAGGATGGACGCGCGACGTGTGCGATCGAGCTTTTCGTACATTGGCACAAGGATCGTCGATGTCGATGTCGAGCTCGCTGTTGTGGCCTGGACCCGCGAAACACGACACGAGGGCTTCGCGAGCGATAAGGATTTTTTTCCACCCCGCACGGGGACGTGGACATATTATTCTCGCGCGCGCGCGCGTGCACGAGAGAGTAGAGAGAGAAATGCCAGTAATTTCAGTTGTCTCTCTCTCTCTCGACGTGTATACGTATTTGTGTGCGTGGTGCGGGTAGGCATTGTTATAAAGGCGCGCAATACGTCACTGCAGCAGCAGCAGCAGCGAGAAATGGTTAAAACATATAGAGCTTGCATGTGTGTGTTCGCGCGCGAGGTCGTACACCTGCAGCCAGCAAAGAGCCTATATACACGTATGCGTGTGTGTCGGGGGCTAGGTAGTTTGCGTGTGCAACGCACGTCCGTCCACGCGCGCTCGCTCGCTCGCTCGTAGGGCAGCCCCGTGTATTTTATTATTCGAAAATCTGCAGTACGCGTATAGTAGTACGCGCGAGGCGATGTGTCGCCTACATACACACACACATTAAAGCGACGCATTATATTATATGTGCGTTCGGTGTATATATAGACACGCCGACGCTTTGACGGCCGACTGGTGCAGCAGCAGCAGCAGCAGTCGAGTCGCGCGCGCGCTCGTGAATTTCAGCCAACGTATATGCACAGAGAGGCACCTGACTACACGAAACGTATAAACGCATACGCGTACATACCCCAGTGGTAGTAGTTGTGTATGCACACACACACACGCATACACACACATGGGGGCTGCTGCTCTCGATGCGCGAACGATAATAAATATAAATTTCGCTCGTGTACGCATACACACACACAAATGCCACGGTCAATAGTATAATACGCGCGCGCGACAGGGTATGGGGGCCGTGTGCACACACATCGCGCAGCAGCAGCAGCAGCAGCAGCACACGGATCTCTCGCAACTACTAACACTACCACTACTACTGCCAAATACTCCGAGCGAGCGAGCGACGAGCTTTTCTCGCGCGCGTACATTATTCGCGCGATTTACATTGCCAACGAGTCGAGCGAGCTGCTGCTGCTGCTGCAGCACCAATGCACACACACACCTACACAGCTACACACACACATGTATTTGCAGTTTGACGCGATCTTCGCACACAATTACCGTGAAAATCGCGCCGCGCGAATTATATACGGGAGAAAATGATTTCTATCGAAATGCGCGCTGTCAGCTTATATGCAGACATTTCAGTGTGTGCGTAAATGATAATAATAATAATAATAACGACGACGATATCGTATGTACTCACCGAGTTGGCTGACAGGGGGCCCAACGACGACTCAGGGCAGTGGGGCTATTGCCCTCCGTCGAACTCCGAGGAACACGGCTGCTATATATCACAATATAGGAGCGGCTCTCGCTCTCGCTCTCTCTCTCGGAGGCTCTCGAGACTCCCGCGCTGCAGCTCGCAGCCAGCAGCCAGCTAGCTCTTCTCTGACATTAGGTCGGAGCGAGGTAGCAGCAGCGTCGGTAGCGGCAGTGGAACGAGCGGGCGCCACCCGCGACCTGCTGCAACATCCCGCTCTGGGGGGGGGCTTTAGAGATCCACGCGCACTCGACTATCGACTATTATTTATAATTTAAAAAAAAAAACAACGCCAAGGCCACTGTCAATTTTTCGTCGAGAGCACGCCGATGGTGGCGGCGGCGGCGACTCGTCACACACACACGGGGTCGACGGGGAGCTACGAAATATAATATAAAGAGCTTGTACAGGGTTGATGTATGCTGCCGCTGATCGAACTGCACTGACACATTAACTATACAACACAGACGACGCACAGGCAGGCAGGTGCAAGGGTGTTGATGAAATAAAAAACGTCCGTGGAAAAGCTGACGACGACGAGTCTCAGCTCTCGGTGTGTGCACTCTCTCTCTCTCTCTCTCTCTCTCTCTCTCTCTCTCTGTGCCACTGCACCGCGCCCCCCGCTGTCTACTACCCTTCTCTATGTATACGGGGCACTCTCTGTCTGTCTGTCGGGTGCGCGCTGCGCCTGCTGCGGCTGGCTCTGCACTTGCACTACTACTGCTGGCAGTAGTCGAAGTCGTCGTCTTCTGTACTCTTTGGCTTTGCCGCCGCAGCAGCAGCAGCAGCGACGATATATATACACACAATCAGGCAGCAGGCAGTACTAGTCGGCGGCGTAGGCGGTGGTCCTCCTCGCGCTCCCTCTCTCTCTCTCACTCTCTCACTCCCTCTTTCCTTTCACTCGCTTTCGCGATCTCTCTGGATCCGCAGCTACTGCTGCTGCTTCTGCTGCTGCATTATGTATATCGTGTGGAACGACGATTGTTGGTGTTTCTCTTCTGCTGCGTCGCCAGTTTTGAGTTTCGTTTTGCTCAAGCCTTATTATAAAATACTGGCTTTTTTATAAGGCCTGTGTGCGCGAGCAGGAGGAGAAGGGCCACGCAGAACAGTTCACCTGCACACCTGTACACTCGCGCGCGCACGAGACGACGACGACGACGAATATTATACACACAGGCATGCACTGTGGCGTGTGCTGCTCGGCCGATACGAACGCGAGCGCTGCTGTTGGCCCCTCTCTCACTCTCTTTGCCCTCTCGCGCAGCTGAATTGCCTGTGCGCTCTGCGCTTGCACCTCTCTCTCTCTCTCTCCGTTCTATAAACTCTGCAGCTCTCTCTCTCTCTCTTTCCGCGCGCTGTGTTATAGACAGAGAGAGAGAGAGAGAGAGAGAGACAGAGGAAAACGTACTCTCCAACGCATGCGCCGGGACCCTCTTGGGCTACTCTCGACTCGCGTACTCTCTCGCGCGATTCCCTCAGCAGCAGCAGCAGCTCGCGCAGCGCCACACAGCTCGTGCGAGCTTAAATACGCAAGCTCGGCTGTGTTTATGTGTGCACCTTTCCTAAAATATATGCATAAATAGCGAGACTCGCGTCTGTCCGTTGCGTCGATTCCACGAGTACTCTCTGAGCATATGTAAGCATCTGGACCTGATATAACACTCGATACCAATGCGCGCGTCAATACCACGCGCGCAAAAGCTTCGACCAGACTCTATACAGAGTTAGCCGATTACAACGGATACAACATCGTGCACAGAGAGAAGGGCTGCAGCTCTTCAAGCTCTCTCTCTCTCTCTCTTTCTCTCTCTCTCTCCCCAACCCTCGTGTATAGTAGTTACACGTTGCGCCTGCACTGCAAGCCTACTCTCACCTCACCAGCCTCTATACCAGCTCGTTATTATCCCGACAAATTATCCCATCTCCCCGCGCGCGCGAGCTTCCCCCTCGAAACTATAATTGTCTGCCGCAGTACATACGTGTACGTAGGGGTACGTACGAGCGACCGGCGTATATATACGCGTTACATTAACTGCAGGTTGCTGCCGCTGCCGCTGCTGTATACGCATTGACTTGCGCGTTGTCAACGCTGTGCGAGCGGCTCCGAAAGCTCTTCCCCAGCCCCAGCAGCAGCTCGGCTATATTACGAGAGCGCACGAGCGAGCGGCGGCTGCAAGTAGTGCGTGTCGAACTGTAGTCAGACGTGGCGTAATATCGCGCGTCGAGGCGCGCATCGTTGTGCGTAAACAGGGGTAACGAATGCGCGACGGATTCCGACTCTCTAAATACTCGCACTTCAATTCTCTTCATTTATACGCGTGCGTGTTTATATTTCATAATCGGAGAATCTTGTTTATAGCACTCTTATGATAATTTTGTTTTTTTTTTTTTTTTAATAGGTAATGAATTTTCATATACAACGATAATTATAAACCCGCGTACGTCGACACATTTTTGTCACGCGCCTCGCGTGTTATTATACATACGATCCATGCGCTCTCTCTCATCTACCCCGTATATTATACCCTATATAAAAGCACATGCGCATTGACCGTCAAACTGTCAGTCGTCGTCGGCGTAGTCGTTGCTCATAAACAGTGCAGCAGCTCTCGTGCATATAACACACACACACTATATGTACATGGCGCACGCGATGGCACATACGTGTACGTATGCACTCCGTCGACGACGACGTCGATCGATAAATATTATTATTTGAGCGCGGCTTAAAAAGTGTGCACACAGCTCGCGTCGCTGCTGCTGCCACTGCATAGCGGCGCGTACATTATAAATATAAATCGTGCGTCGTGTCGCGCCCGCGTCAAGGTTGCCAATGCCATCCGCAGTTGTATATATGCACACACACACACACACAAAAACACACGTAGGACGTATTTATGAAGATTAAGCGCGCAACGAAGTTTTGGGGGCCACGCGGGTGTAGAGTATGCAGAGAGACGTTTGTGTTATTATTATCTCGCGACGACTCGATATAAATCGCGTGTGCATAAGTAATGCGCGCATTGCAGCTGCCCTTTATATACTTAACTTCGGGACAAGGATTATGTAAAGTTGATCGAGCTTGCGGAGCTTGCGACAGGGAGAGAACGGCTACTTTATGTACATACGCGCGCGCGAGAGCGAGTCGTGTCGCGTGGAGAATCGAATTCAGCGAGAGAAAGAGCGAGAGCGAAGAATGCACTCGTCATTCTGGCAGCTGCCGAGGAGAGTGAGAGAGAGAGAGTCGAGAATAGCAGAATGCAGCAGCGAAAGAAAGTAGGCTAAAGGCACAAAAGAGAGCGAGAAAGAGGAAATATGCTCGGCTCGTGCAGAGGTTGCTAAAGGTATACAGCAGCGGCAGCATCAGCCTACGGGGTGACCTGGAGCCTTTGGCAGCGCGCGGCGTATATAACGGCACGTAAGCGCTGCAGCTTTGCCTATATAGCAGTAGTAGTAGTGTCGCCAGTCAGCCAGCCAACGCGTGTGTTAACTCGCGCGACTACGACGACGACGACGTCTCTCCGCGAGTGAGAGAGCTTTAAAAGCTCGAGGAGCGATATATCGCTCGGCGCGTTATTTACCCCTTCGCGCGCGCACACACGCACACATACACACACACACACGACTCTCCTATATGTATGTGTATGTGTGTGTGTGAAGACTGCGACGAATGTATAGGTATATATATAATCGTGGCACGGACTCTTGGCACGGGGGAGGCTTTAAGTGCGATATATACTCGCGCGCGCAAGCTGCCTCGGCGATGTACCGAGTGCAACTTATCGTATGTATATATATATATATATACGTTAGTGTGTGTATACAGGTATAGGTCGAGTGAGCGCGAGCCGAGAAAGGGTCGAAACGTATAAGGAAGCCCTTGAAATCAATAGCCGCCGCCTGCAGCAGCGCAGCGCCTGCCTGACTCTGCCTGTGCCTGTGCCTGCGTCACGTGCGCCGCGCGAAACGTCTCTCTCTCTCTCTCTCTCTCTCTCTCTCTCTCTCTCTCTCTCTCTCTCTCTCTCTCT
>CACVKI010142439.1:0-29491 GCA_902732785.1 Trichogramma evanescens | reverse complement strand
ACTCGGACTTGGGTCCTCGAGACCTGACTGCCATCGTCAGACTCGCACTCCCAGCCCGATGAAGTAGTCGCATAAAATTGTGCAAGCCTCAATGGTTGGGCAAGCGATCAAGCGCTCCACATTCAGCGGCGGAAATAGCCCGATCTTCTTTAACTTCTCGAGCAACACCTTCCTCTGCGTTTGGTACAGCCTACAGTCCCACAGAATGTGATTCAAATTTTCTTTTTCGTAACCACACCTGCAGCGCGAGTCCGGGATGATGTTTTTCCTCTCAAGGGATTCAGCTAGGCAGGTATGATTGGCACGCATTCTATTGATCATGACAATGTGCCGCCGAGGCAAATTCACGTTGGAGAACCATGGTGTAGAGCGAGTGCTGTAAAACTCCTCGAAATATTGCTTGCCTTTATCCCGGCCCTCATCCATGTTCTTGTCGTTGCTGTTATTCTTTGCTTCGAGCGCAAAGTTCTCCGACAGGTCGGAAAAAGGGGCGAAAGCCGGGTTCGGGGGTTGGTTTCTCGTAGCTTCCTTGGCTACGGCGTCCACTACTTCATTGCCCACGATGCCTATGTGTGATGGAATCCACAGCAGGCTCACTTTTTTGCCGGGGTTGTTGTTCTCGTAGCTGGCTAGTCGTTCCCTTATGTCCAAGATTAGTGCTGATACTTTTCTGCCTGCGCCTGGTGATTGGATGCTGAGTATGGCGCTGAGAGAGTCCGACACGATTGCAAATTTGTTATTGTCCAGGCTTTCGATGTAGGCAAGGGCTTCTTTAATTGCGCAGCACTCGGCGGTGAAAATTGAGCATTGCGGGCTCAAGCTGCCAGCGCCTCGGTGTCCTGTTGCCGGGCAGAAAATTCCATAGCCAACACTTGCGGCTTCTTTGATCTTACTGCCGTCAGTATAAACGGGCAGCGTCTGCTCCGCTTCCAGGCGCTCACACAGCGCAAGGTCCGGATCCGGCGAGTTTTTGATTTCGTGACCGAGAGACGCATCTGTTTCGGCTGTGAAAGTCAGGGTATGGTAGTTGTGATTGTAAGGGTTGAATCGCCTGCTTGAGTGGACCCGAGTTTCCGCGTTGTAGATTGACGCCATACAGGTAAAGAGACATCTGTTCGGAAGTCGCCGTCCCCCGTGCGCTGCGTAGAACTCTTCAATCTTCAGGGTTACTTCAAAATTACTATTGCTAAGGGCTTTAGCTATATATGCTTTGCCTAGCATCTTGGTTCGCTCTTCGAAGGAAAACATCTTAGCCTCGGCGAGCAGTATGTTTGTCGGCGTACTCATGCGGTAGCCCAGGGCACATCTGATCGCCGCAAACTGAATTCTCTCCAACTTTAACTTGTCCTGCTTGTTCTTCGGTAGGTAGATGAAGCTTCCATAATCCATGATGGAGCGGATGTAGCTCTTATAGAGGATCAGCAGCGTGTCCGGGTGTGATCCCCAGTATGTGCCACACAAAAATTTCATTATATTCATTGTTGAGGTGCATTTTTTTTTAACGTAGTTTATGTGCTCTTTGAATGACAGCCTGTAGTCGAAGATCACGCCGAGAAACTTAGTGTGGCTGCAGGAGGAGACCACGTGCTCCCGTATTTTAATCCTCTGTCTTCCAGGCTGAATATTTCTATCGTTGAAGTGTATCAACTTGGTTTTGAATGGCGATATGCCCAATCCAATGATGTCCAGGTTTTCTCCAAGCGTCTTTATTGCGCTCTCCAGAGCGACAACACCATCCGCGGGGTCGGCGGCCTCCACGGAGACCGAAACGTCGTCCGCAAACTGGGAAGTGCAAACGCCAGGTGACAAGCCGTCAGTCAGTGAGGCAACATATAGTGAGTACAGTAAGGGACTGAGTACTGCGCCTTGAGGTACGCCCTTGCATAAACGCATGGCAGCCGTGGCTCCCTCCGTGAAGATGAGGCGCTCACGAGTGACAAATTGCACGAATTTAACTATCCTCCTTGTGCAGCCCAGCGACGCCAGCCTTTCCAGCAGGATATCGACGTTCACGTTATCGAATGCACCCTCGACGTCCAGGAACGCCGTAAGCACATCTCTTGACCTGCGAAAAGCGCCCTCCACCATCAGGAAGAGGCCGGTCATGTTATCTACACACGAGTGGCCCCGCCTGAAGCCGTGCTGATCTTTAGGTATCCAATCGTTCACCTCTGCCCACCACTGTAGTCGATTCTTCATCATGGTTTCAAAGAGCTTACAGAAGCATGATGTCAGCGAAACTGGTCGCAGGCCTTGTCCTCCGGGTTTTGGTATGAGGAACACAAACACTTCCTTCCATGCCTCAGGATATACCTCTAGCGTATACATCTCGTTGAATATGTCGAGAAGAATTAGCTTGAGCTTTATCGGGAGCTTCTTGATGATGTCAAAGCCCGTGCCGTCTAGTCCAGGGGCCGACTTCTCGTTTTTGTCCTCTAGAGCTATATTCAGCTCTGAAAATGAGAACTGCTCGTCCAGAAATACGTTTTCTGTGCATGATGGCACGTATCCAGGATCGGTCTCTACCCATGGGGGACATAGCTTGTTGATGGCCGCCTGTCGAAGTCTTTCCCTGCTGCCAGCGACGTACATGTGGCTCCGATCAACGTCAATCCACTTGTTTTTAAAAATTTTGCATTTCTTCCACACGTATGCTGAACCAGTGCGAAAGTTTAAGCTCTCTGCGAATGACGCAAAGCTTTCCCTTTTTTTGCGTTTCAGCATCCTTTTCATCTCTGCACATCGCTTCTTGTAATTTATCAGATCATCAAGCTCGAGGGAAAACTTGAATTTCTTGAGCGCAGCCAGTCTCAGCCTTTTTGCGCGATCGCAATCTGCGTCCCACCAGGGGACGGGATTAATATGCCTGCGCTTGGTTATGTTCTTTTTTTGTGGAGTACAGGCAGATATAGCTTCTGTAATACGATCGAAGAAAAATTTAAATTTTGCAGCTGGGTTCAAGCTCACAAAGGTTTCCGAGAGAAAGCTGGTGTAGCGCGCTTCCCACAGCTCGTAGACCTTGTCCCACTCTGTGCGGGTCGAGTTGATCCTGTGCCTGCGCTGCAGATGCTTGTGTTTTTCTATGGACACAGTGGTGATTACCGGGTAATGGTCCGAGCCCCATGAGTCTTCACAGACCTCAGTGTTGATCAGCTGATCAATGTCCGGTGTAGAGAACACAAGATCGATGTTCGAACCGTAGTTCCTTCGCAAGTTCGCGTACGTAACTGTGTCGAAGTTGTGCAGAACCAAGCCATGCGTCGTGTATGCCTGCTGCAGATACCGTCCGTTTTCGTCAGTGCACTCGCAGTTCCAGCACACATTGCGAGCGTTGAAATCTCCCATCAAAAGTGTAGCACGATTCCTATCTACGCAGTGCACCATCTCGTCCCACTCCTCCTGAGGCATTGGACCATAAGGAGGCCTGTAGCAGATTATGATGTCCAATGCCGGTCTGCAGTTGTTGAGTCGGAGCCCGCAGGTCTCGACCCTTTTGTTTCGAAGGCTGAAGCGAATCTCACTAAATTCGATATCATTGCGCACCCAAACCACTATTCCTCCTGCTCTTGAGTCTCGGTCCTTTCTAACGGCACGGAAGTTGGGAATACTTAAGTGATGCTTTGAAGTCAGCCATGATTCCACGCACACAATGATGTCAAATTCCGGGGCAGCTTTTTTTACTTCTGAGAACTTGTGAAAGATGCTTCTGGCATTCCAGAAGACTATCTTGAGCTTTGGATAAGTGAATTTTATTTTTTGGTTTGTGGTTTGGCCTTGCGGATATACTTTATTGTTCGAGAATCGATCTGTTATTTTCTTTGTCGACCTCGTCTAGATCGGCGAGTTTTTTAATGATTCTGTGGATCCTTTGTTTTAAATTATTACAGGTAACTAGCTGTTTGGTGATACTCAGCATCGCTGAGAGAGCCTCAGTGTCTGTAGTGAATTTTTTGACGATTGTGTAGACGTTGCTAGCCCCATAAGTCTGATGTAGCATCACAGATAGCGAGTTAAAATCGAGGGGGTACAGAGATTTATTCGTTTCTAAGTAGTTTCTGGCAGGTTCTAAATTTCCTTTTACTTCCTGTAAGGACGGGTGTTGCTCTATTTGTTTAGAGCGTTTAGTGGCGGGTTCTGTTGGTTGTTTGGGCGAGAACACCGAATAAATTTTGCGAGTCTGGTCCTTTTGTAGAGGAGGCTTTTCCTTGGTAGGTGAAGGCGACGATAGCTGTCTCTTCATCGTCGTCGAGGCAAGGAGAGATTTGCTCATGAGTGCCAGAGAGTTGTCCTCCGTGGCCTTGGTTGTAGTAGCTGAAGCTGTAGTTTTCGCCACCTCCTCTGTTGGTAGGGGCAGAGACTCTGCTGCAGCCGCGATATCTTCTGTTGCGTGTTCGACTTCAACTGACTTGTTCGTACTGCGGGGTGGCTCTTCGGTGTTTCTGCAGTATTTCGCGATGTGTCCCTCTTCTTTGCATGAGAAGCAGGTAAGCTTCTCAGTCGTGAAATACAGCGTGTACGTCATTCCGTCATGCTCGATTTCCAATTTAGGGGGTATCTTCTCTATGTCGTTGGCTTTTACGTACACCTGCCTTCTGAAACTAAATACATTTTCGTATCCTCGATTCTTCAAGCCCGAGTGCACAAAAGTGATCTGAGAGACAGGTTGAACTTGCAGTTTGTTCAGTTCCTGTATTATTTCTTCTTGCGTGATAGTTGGACAGACGTTAGATATGAGCATGCGCTTAGAATGATTCACTAGGGGACGGATGGTTAGCTTGTGACCCTCGACCTCAATAGTTCGGTCCGTAAGCTCTTGTACCAGAGCTTTGTCGGTGAGGTAGATACATACACGATTCATCGAAATGCGCGACACGAATCTGACGTTCTTGGGTTGGACAATCGTTCCTACGGCGATCGTATATGAGTGAATGGAAATACCGTTAATCGAGTCTATAATTATGGCTTCCTCTTTCGTTGGGTATCTAAAGTGCTGTGTCATCTCAGAGTATGACGGTTTCTGGTGTTTGTTTTGATTGTCCGGCCTTGACAGTGGGCCAGGCTCCCCCCTTCTACTATATACACTCGAATCACGACCTGCACGAGATCGCGAAACGCCGCGCACGCCGCGTGCAAAGCAAAGTCGCGATCGGCGCGCCGTTACGTAAAGCACCTATCTCGACGTAGATGGGAGTGCGCGGCGCGTCGAGTTGCGGCTGCTGCGCTTCGACTCTTATTATTATACTGCTACATGTGCCACATTGCACGCATTGGTTTGTCGCAGCGTCACACAACGTTGACGTATATATCGACGCTGACTCGCGGCTCGCTCCGCGAGATCGCGCGTTGTACAACGCTTGGATCGTCGAAGCGCGCGAGTATCATAATACCGATGTATCGGGCGTCTGAATTAGCCGCAAGTCTGGGCACACACACACGCACGGCCGGACACATTGCGGCCGTACATCATTTCTCTGGGCGTCGATATCGCGATCGCTAGAGGCTATTACTCACTCGCGCGTGTGTGTATGTGATATAGGCTCGAATTTAGCATGGAACGTGGACCGATCCGCAAAACTCGAGGTTTGGATTCCTCGACGCACCGAGTTATAATAATATTTATGTGCGTCGGGCTCTGGGCTACCCAACTTATCTCCTGATATAGTCGTCATTTTCCAGCGCCGCGGCGCATCGTTACGTATTTCCGTGACGATCGATATCGATCATCGTCGCTTTACTCTGCTGCCGCTCGCTCATTATCCCCTTCTCTCCCCCAAAACTCGTCCTGCGCCCGTGAAGCTCCGCAGCATAGCCTTCCGATCGACTGTACGTATAGCATACCAACGCCGGGTATATATAAGCGCGCGCTGCCTAGCTGCCTCGTACATCAAGTTTATCCAGTTAGTAACAGTGTCGGAGGCTATATATAGGACCTTGGAGCGCAGCGGCGGCTCTACGTCGTCGTCGTTTTCCTGTGCTAGAGGCTGCAAAAGCGCGACGGCGTGCCTACTGCTACGTGTGCGCCAGAACAATAGCCTCGGCAGCAGCCCCCATCCGCGCGGCGCAAGCACAGCCGAGTCTATTCCGCTGATTTTACAATTTACCTAACACAGCAGCGGCGGCAGCAGTGGCATTTCACTATCTCTCTCTCTCTCTCTCCGCGTGCTTTTGCCTTCCAGCTTTCCAGCTTCTGCTGCTGCGGTCGCAAGCGCGCGCGCAGTTTATTTTTCAAGTTAAAGCGGAGAAAATTTATGCAAATTTTCTCGCTCGGCGAACTCTACTTCGTAGTGTACAGCGATGTATGTGTATATACAACTAAACGCGCGCGCGCGCGCGCGGGTACATCTGAATGCCGCCACGCTTCGCTCGCAGAGCAGTCTTATCTATAAAGACTTGTTCTTCTTCAAACCGTCTGCTCGTGCGCGCTAATTTCTAAGCAACTGGCTTCGGTTCGGATCTCTCGTCGAGTGACAATATATATAATCGACGCGAGCGCAAGACGCGCGCAGCACCGAATTACGCCGAGCAATCGCGGACTCTTACGCAACAACAACAAAACATGCTGTATATACCAAAGTCTATTATATTTTGACCGGTAATCCACCGAGATAGAGAGAAAAAGAGATCGTGAAAAAGCGACGAAGCATCAGCAGCAGCATCGAATATAACTTGTTTTTCCCTCTATGTCAAAAATATTGATTCGCGCCGAGTAGTCTCAGTGTACCGCCGCCGCCGACACGCTGGTGTGGATCTATTTTCTCGAATTTCAGCCCCGACGCCGCCGCCGACGCCACCTTACCTCCGATATAGATAGATAGTAGTGGTAGTAGTAGAGATATACCCGAGTACATATACACATCCCTGCGGGGGATATCTCTCTCTGGCTTTTTCGAGGGCATTACGCGAAATCAAATTTGGAACTCGACGCAGCAGCGACTGCACAGTTCCTCCGACTCTGTATACACTCCCCGGCCTCTCTAGCTAGCTCGCGATCAAATTCCATTGCGCCGAAGATAACTCTATCAGCCGCCTCTCCCTTCCCTCCTCTCTCTTGCTCTTATACTCCGCACCAACTTCTATATCTTTCTCTCTCTCTCTCTCTCTGATGTGTCTCTCTCTGTAGTCGTTATGCAATTATCGTCATTTGTAGATGGAGTCGCGGATAACGAGACGTGTATATAACGTACGTATACGTACTCTTGTGCCCGAGAGACCGCAGCAGTCAATGAGCGCAGATTAATTTTTGTACGTTGGACAAATATCATACACTCGACGACTCGAAGCTCGATAACGCGCGCCGAGTTATTTTGATTTACACGCGCGATTAATGCCCGCGCGGATTTATATAACTACAGTGTAGACGCGTCGCGACACACTTATTATTTCGCGAAACGAGCTGGCAGCGATTCTTTGATTTATTTATTATATGCGTGTGAATTATGTAAGGCGGCGCGGGTGGGTGATTCGCACGCGCCAAGATTCTTCTGGAGCAATTTTTTCGCTGGAAATCGATCGAATTTTTTGATTACATATATTGTTTGGCCTGGATTTATTTATCCCCGGCGAATTTTTTCATGCCCGACGTTGTTTTTTTTTCAATAACTCACCTTTCACATCTGATTCATCGTATTATTTAAAGCTCTTTCTCTCTCTCTCTATTTTCATCTTTTCCGACTCGCGAGCCCTTTAGCTTTACACGCGTGCCACATGAAACGAGAATAAAAAAAAATTTAACCCAAATAACGTTACACGGCAAAAAAATGTAGTAAAAAAAAGTACATTAAGTGTACCAGTCGAGTCGATTGGCTAATTTTTAGCCCTCCTCCTCCTGTCCAGTTTCTAACGCGATAGAGCAACGTCGTTTTTTCTTTTTTCTCTCTCTCCGTTGTTCTATTATATTCGGCACTTCGATGCGGTGTATTAATTAGCCGTGCATTAGACGCCTACCATGCAGGCGCGTGCAGCAGTAAGCAGCTAGAGAGCAGCAGCTAGCTAGCTAGCTCGTATAAAAACAGCCGCCTCCGCCTAATGGCCTGTTCGGGCTCGTTGAATTATGGCTTCCGCGATGTGTTAGCGCCGCCGCGCTCATAGTATATACACATACATACTCTTCTCTCTCTCTAACGGCCCCCGCGCGTCTGTATATACGCATGCAGGTATATGTATGCTATATATGCAAGTGCTTCAAGCCTATACAAGAGGCTCTCTTTCAAAGCAGCGCTGCTGCAAAGCCCATACATACACGTATGTGTCTGTGTGTATATACACACAGCTGAGTCGTGCGCAAATTAAAAAAGTAGCATTCACTAAAGCTGCAGCTCGGCAGCTTATGGCATAGCAGGCAGCAGCGGTATTCGATCAGCCTCCCTCCCCCACCGAGGAAATTAGAGCCCATAAATTCAACAACCTCGCGCGCTGCGTTGCATTCTTTCCAATTTAAAGCCACATGCTGCTACTACTGCTACTGCTACGTGCACTATTATACTACAGAAAAGAGAGAGAAAAGGATCGAGCGAAGAAGGCACTCGATTCCGAGCTTTTTTTTTGTGCTTTTTTGTCGCGTTGCGGGCTCGGATTTCGGGGGTCTGCTGCTGCTGCACGGATTACTATTTGCCACGAATGCGTCTGTGTATATATATATATACACGCAAATGTATATCTGTGGGGAGGGTGATCCTTTTCCCTGTGTGTATATATGTAGCTTCACCTCGTAGCGTTGCACAGCTGCAGATCCAGCTGCAACACGACCGCATATATATAGGCTGCTGCAGCTGCAGCTATATACAATGTAGGCTTGATCCTTGTGCGGCTACATTAGAATATCGTGTGTGTGGGAGGGCAAGTTGCAGTGCGCTACATATGTACAGTAGAGTAGTGCGGCTGTTTCTGCTTTGCTGCTGCTGCTGCTGCAGGAGGCAGAGGAGGAGGAGGAGGAGGAGGAGGAGGAGGAGGAGGAGGACGTGTGTGGCACGCGACTCCATTACTTCTAGGCGCGCACGGCTCGACTCTAATTCACCACCCTCCCCCTACCCGTTCGAAGGATTATGTGTATACGCGTGTGCGCGCACATGCACACACATCAATTCTTGAGGCCTTATCGCTAATAATAATAGCCGCCGCATGAGCATGTTGTATACTGTACCGACTATGCGTGTATGGTATAACGGCATTGCGCCGCGTATATGAGCAATTCTCTATTGAAAAAAATACTTAGAGTTAGAGGCTGAATTAACGATTGTTTTTTCGTTTTTTGTTCTTTGAGGTCTGGTTAACGGAAATTTGCTTTAATCGACTTTGCGACATCCACCAGAAATCAAAATATTAGATTTAAATAAAATAATTATTGATAGACTATTAACGCGCGGTTTGAATTACTTTTTACTTGACAAGCATCAAATTGTCGGAAACATAATAAAAAGTGATGAAAACCTTCCAAATAATACCACTAAAAAAATTTTGAATAATCTAAAAGGTGTGAAAAAAAATTACGTTCAAGAAGTTTTATTCAATGTATTTGTTGGTGTACAAAGAATAAAAGAAAACTTTTCACAAATGAACAAATTGATAACAGAATGAAGTCATTTAAATAATTTTAATGATAATAAAATAGTTTTCTCACAAAGTTGAAGAAAAAATATATGTCAAAAATGTTCATCCATCAAGATCCTCATGTAGATATAGGATTATTTTTTGTTCACGCGTCGTGGAGTAAATATCAGTTGACGAAATATTTGATATAATCGTGAAGGTATTCTTCACGAAGGTATTCTTTCGTTTTAAAGTATTCTTGCCATGATCACGTACTCCGTTGATGTGGCGTTTGAGGTAGCTTTGTTATTCAAAAGATTGAGGAACACATTCGAATTATTTTCTACGAGCATGAATAAAATTCATGTGAGATTTAAGATGATCCTTGCGGCTAAATGACTTGTGACAAATGTCACATTCAAAGGGTTTGCTACGATAATGAACTTCATTGACGTGACGTTTGAGGAAGCTTTTCCATACATATGATTTATGACAAATCTCACATTCGAAGGGTTTGGTACCATTATGTACTGCTTTTATGTGACAATTGAGATGACCCTTGTATCCAAATGATTTTCCGCAAATATCACATTCGAAGGGTTTGGTACCATTATGCACTGCTTTTATGTGGCAATTAAGATGACCCTTGTATCCAAATGATTTTCCGCAAATATCACATTCGAAGGGTTTGGTACCATTATGTACTGCTTTTATGTGACAATTAAGATGACCCTTGTATCCAAATGATTTTCCGCAAATATCACATTCGAAGGGTTTACTCCGATCATGTACCACATTAATGTGAGTTTTGAGTTGATCCTTGCGGCCATATGATTTGTGACAAATCTCACACTCAAAGGATTTGGTACCACTATGTACTTCATATATGTGACTTTCAAGGTGATGTCTTAGTCCAAAGGATTTGTGACAAATTTCACACTCGTAGGGTCTGCTACGAATATGCACTAAATGTAAATGCTTAGTTAGGATACCCTTTAATGAAAATGATTTTTGACAAATCTCACATTCGAAAGGTTTGCTACGATGATGTACATACATTATGTGCATTTTGAGGTTACCCCTTATCGAAAATGATTTGTGACAAATATCACACTTGAAGGGTTTTCTACCTTCATGTACTATATTAATGTGAACTTTGAGGTAGCTTTTTAGTCCAAATGATTTGTGACAAATATCACATTCGAATGGTTTGCTCCGATTGTGTACCGCATTTACGTGTTTATTAAGCTGTTGTTTATCTCCAAATAATTTATGACAAATATCACATTCGAAAGGTTTTCTATGAGCATGTACTGCGTTTATATGTTGATTGAGGTTATACTTGGTTCCAAATGATTTGTGACAAGTATCACACTCTAAAGGTTTGCGACGATTATGCACTGCGTTTACGTGAGTTTTGAGGTGATCCTTGCGGCCATATGAATTATGGCAAATCTCACATTTGAAAGGTTTGTTCCGATCATGTACTGTATTGACGTGTCGTTTAACGTGGCTTAGGTAATCGAATGACTTATGACAAATCTCACATTCAAAGGGTTGGCTATGATCATGTACTGTTTTTGTGAGCCTTCTGAGATGCTTCTGGGATACAAAAGATGATTTGTGACAAACCGTACCCTCGTCTAACTTTCTACGATTACGTACATTACATTCATTCGCGTAATCGGTCGAAATCTGGTTTTCTATTTTCACAATAGGTAGGTAACTCTGGTGCTCAGTTTTGCACGCTGTTATTGACAAAGAATTCACTTCGTGTTTAACATATTTGCACTCAAAGTCAACGAATATATTTTCATTCGTGTTATCTTTCTTATTTTCGTTTTCTATTTTCACAATAGGTTGACAACTTTGATATTCGGATTTGCAGATGGTAGTCGATGTAGATGGAAGTTCATGTTTGACATCTTTGCACTCAAAATCGATCGGTATTTTTTCATCTAACCTCTCTTTAAACACAGTGGCCTCGGTCGTATTTTTTGCCTAAAATAAAAATTAAAGGCTAGTTTCGACTAGTCGATCAACAGAAAATAATTTAAATCATTAAACTCACCGGCCATTCATGAAAGGGGAATATTTCAGAGTTTTCAACTTTGCAATTGACCACCGAATCGAAATTATAATCGTCGCCTACATCTGGCCAAGTATCGTTTGGCTCTTCCTTCACCCTGAGAATAATCGAATTTTATAAGAAATCGCTCAAAAAATAATCATGTCAGTGCAACACACAAAAATATTATACCTAACTACGTCACTGTTGCCTTCCATTATTTCCTCGACTTTATGTATTCACTGTAATTTTTCACAATGTACACTGCGAAAATTTTGAGGTTATATGCCTCGGATAGCCAACGCTTTATCTAAATTTTAGATAGCGAGACTTACTTATTGAATGGATACTTAAGTATATGGATGAATGTGGTTAATTATAAAATTTATAGGATATTTACGGAAATAATTTGTTATTAACACTTGCTCGTCGTGGAGCTCAATTTCAAACTCAGTGAGTGCACACATGCAGGAATCAACGTGTACAGATGATAGCGAGGTGATGCCGAGTCTCTGATAGCTCCATGGCGAAACTTTTCCCCCTCTACTACTACTTAACTATAGATCCACACGCAGTCGTGGTCACGTGTGTCGCTTTGTTCTGTGTAGGGTAAGTATATCATTCTTCCAGTAGATTTCGCGGAAAATACTACAAGAGATGCTATAGTTTTATGTTTTGATTTGAATGTTTATTAGCTACAAATCATTGAGGCTATACTTTGGAGGCTATTGAGGTCACGTAAATGCATGAACCGTTGACACATTGATATATTGTACGAAAAATCGCGTTTTCACGTAATTATGACAACTTATTTCGTGGAAATTGACATTTCAAAAATCCCTCGAAACTTTTCTCTTATTATCTCCTCTCCTAAAACCTCAATAAACAATCATCTACGTCCATCACGCGCGCGTCAAGTACCAAAAACTTCCCTCGCCACTCAAGCCTCGAATTTTAAGGATATTTTTTTTTATAGAGTTACTCGTATACACGCGCGCAGATATGTATGCAGCGATTGCCCTCTCTCTCTCTCTCTCACTCACTCGTGCACTCTAGAAAATATCAATTTCCCGGCCCGGTGCAAGTGAGGCGGGTGGGGCGCAACGCAAGCTCGGGCTCCGCACTAATTACTTCCCGCAAGCTCTCTGGCACTTATTATTATTATATATATACGAGGCTCGCGCCTTATTGTTATTTATTCTCTACTTCTCGCATTGAGAGAGCTATATACTATATACGAGCCAACGCCGGGGTTTTCAAATGAATCTTTCGTGCGATACCATATTGACCCCCGCGCGCCTCGTGCTTTTCTGACTTTATATCTCTTGCGCTTATTATATATAGAGAGATAGAGCTGAGTAAGGCTTCCTTTCCCTCTGCTGCTGCTGCAGGCTCAATTATAAGTGGAAATTTTATCGAGTCGCTTTCTTCGGCCCCCCGATCAATCGGCATATAATACGATCCCCGTTTTTGTGAGGACTCGGCGGCGGCGGCGCGCGCGGAAGCTTCCAATTTCGTGGCAACTCGCAATGATGATGATGATCTGCACACTCCCCTCCCCATCGACGAGTGCACTATTTTGCGCTCCACGGTGGTAGATATATATAGATCGTGCCGAGCTCCTATTTTTTATTATACGTACATATATATAAGTCGTACCCATACACGTCTATTCCTTCATCGATCGCAGCAGAGACTCGCTGGTACGAGATTATAAAATATCAGTCTTATTTCCATAATATTCCGATAAGTTCGAGGCGTATTATGTACGAGCCGGCCACACGTAGATCGGCTACTCTAATGGACACACGAGCACATATCTTACGTGTTATGCGGTGGAATGAACAGTGTTCCCCGCAGCTGAGCTTCTGTTTATGCGAAATGTCGTTTGGCGAGAATCGAAGCGTATCTGCTTGTAACGGGACGTTAAAAAAAAATACACTCCTCACACTTATTTGATCAAATTTGTGTTTTGACTTATATACAATTATTTTGACTTTGCCACTAGCAGAATTACAGATATAGAGGTACTCGCCATCTAGCGGTGAAGGTTGAAAGTGGTATTATGGTACTAAAAGTGGTTGAAATGTAGTCTAAATTGTTTAAAACTCTTATAATTGTCATTTTCAATTCGTTTACAATGCGCTTAATATTTTTAACATAATAACAAAAACAAAATCATCAAAAACAAGTCAATTAATGGTTACGTATTCTAAGTCAGTTCGAATTTACATTTTTCGGTCATCGGGCCATTGTACAAATGTTCAGCTTTTTTACTGGAGTAGATGCGTAAATTGTTGAACACTTTTTTCACACGGCTTGATAATAGAGCTCGAAGTAACAGACGAAAAGCTTTGAAGCCTAAAAGCTCTCTCTCTCCGCAAAGCTTCGTACACATTAATATCATCCTGCATCGGGGACGGGCGCGCATCTTACACATCGAGAGAGATGTATATAGACAGAAATTCGAGGTTTTGAATACGTACATATGCCTCGGTCGTTTCGCAAATTATAACTAATGAAGCTGAGACCGTAGACTGTAAATATGTGTTTATGCGTCTGTGTGTGCGTCGAGCACTGCGCGCAGCAACTGATACGAGGCATATATATACACACTACTAAGTCTATCGTACATAAGATCAAAGGAGAAAGCCGCGATTCGAGCTCGCGACGATTACTTCCTTTAGCGCAGCGCAGCCCTTATACGTGGTATACTACACACGCTACATACACTCCGCAACTAGGATATGAAGTTCTTTGATCACGTAATCGGCATGGCACCATATATTGCGACTCTGCCTATACGCGTCTACATATAATACGGCGTCAACCGCATACAATGTACACGTGTGTATGTGTGTATGTAGACGTTATTATATGGAGCACATATGTAAGGAAAATGAACCTAGCGAATATACGTGTATATAGAGCTTGCGCGAGCTTTTTTTCCTTATCCGCAAAGCAAACGCTTACGCGTGTATAACTAATTAGAAAAAAAGCAACAAACTAACAAACAAACAAACAAACAAACAAGCGAGCGAGCGAGCGACAAGCATTAATGACATTCTGAAGAGTATAATTTCCAAAGCCGCGAGAAACTCGTCAACTACTATAACAGCGAGGCAATCGTTAGAAGGAGTAAACACGACGACGACGACGACGAGGGAAGAAAAGTGAAGTAGCTGCAGCGCAGCGCACGGGATAGGGTGAGAGATAGAATAGCAATGCTCAGCATTTATACTATGAAAATGTTGTCGGAAAACTTGAGTCACGAGCGGTGGCGGTGGCGGCTAAGCTAAGCCGCAGCAGCAGCGGCGTACTGAACGGGGCTGCAAAAGAATGGATCGCGCGCGCGGGGGGTGGCCTTCACCCTGCTGCTGCTGCTTATACTATACTATAACGCTGACAAGCGGCCCCGGCGCGCAAACAGAAGAGCAATCAACTTGGCGTCGTCGTCGTCGTCGTCGTCGTCGTTGTCGAGTGTGTCGAGCTTGCGATCAATCAAGCCTTTAAAATTTTTAAATGTATGCGTGTCTAGAGAGACAGTGATTATAACCCGCTCTGCACGGCTCAGGCAAGAAGGAAAGAGAAGGGGCGGGAGGAGAGAAACTTGTCTCTCTCTCTCTCTCTCGCTCGCTCGCTCACCCGAAGTACTTCAAAGGCAGAGAGGAGCAGCTCACAGCCGCACGGCACACGGTGTACAGCGAGCGGCAATAAAAGTTGCTTGTGATCGTTAAAGCGTCGTCGGTGTTGGTGGTGTTGGTGGCAGCAGCATCAACACAGCTCATAGCGCGCGCGCGCGCCACGAGTGACTGAAGAGCCCACCGCCACCCCCGTGCTGCAGCACTGGCACCCACGAGAGCCCTCCAGAATTCCGACGACGAAGCCTATATACCGATATAGCCACGCGCGCGCGCGAGAGAAATACTATGTAAGTTTGCTCGAGCTTTCTATATAGAACAAGTGCAATAGCCAATTTGCCATCGAGACCAAAATCATTATACTACTACTACTGCTACTCTCGCGACGAGAGGCACGGGGGCTCGATGTATACATAACGAAAGTCGAGAAGCTTGAGAGAGAAGAGAGACGAGGCAGCCGTGTGCAGTTTGCTTTAGCTGTATAGCCGTTTCTGCTGCTGCTGCTGCTGCTGATCATCGTTAGGTATACGGCAAAGGTCGAGAGAGAGAGACTCTATGTAAAAATCTAATTCGGGCGCGCGATGCCCCAACACAATTTAAGCTCTTTTATATACGGGGGCTACGCGGCTAAATGTATTAAGGAATTATATACATGTACGCGCAAAATAAATAGACCTCGCGCAAGATGTGCTGCTGCTGCTGCTGTGAAGCTCTAGAGAGAGAGTAAGAGAGAGCTTCTAGCATTCCCCTATGTTCTCTAACGTAGGGTAAATTTGCATACTCTGCGTATATGTATATAAAAAAAGAAAAAACAAAAAAAAAAACAAGAGAGAAGAAAAAAGAATCCAGAGCGTCGAGCTCTGCTTCGTATCAGCAGCAGCGGCGGCGGCAACTAGCAACGGAGAGCTCTTTTACGTTAAACTTTTTTCGCGCACATGCACACACACACACCCACGCATTTAACGGGCACCACCACCGCCGCCGCCGCCTTCGTCGCCGCTCTACAAAGAAAAAGTTCACAGTCCACCTCCGCACAGCAGCAGCCGTAGCCGTAGCTGGAGCTTTGTAAAAATTCTCCTGCAAGGCAGGGAAAATTGTGCGAGCGCCCGCCGCCGCCGAGTCAGGGAAAAAGTGATTTCTTTAATTCAGGCTTGCTTGCTTGTGCTTGCGAGCCCCGTTATAACGGCGCGGCGGCTTCTTGCGCGCAGCAGCAGCACTCGGACGTTTTTTGCGAGCTTTGATTCATTAAATTCACAGAGAGGGAGAGCGAGAGGGAGGCAGATATCGCTCGGCTTACTCTCGGGGGAGGATATTATACGCTGCAAAAATTTCCCATTAGTATATATAAACTCGATCGAGTATTATAATCAGGTATAGAGCTTGTGCGCGCGTTTGAAAATACGTTTCTCTCTCTCTCTCGCTCTCTCGGTTCGTATCACGAGCAGTCAGACAGACAGCTAGCACAGCAAGCAGCGTAGCTCTTTATTGAGGCACACGCAAGGATAGAAAAAAAAATGAGCCGTCAAACTAGCGCGTACCGTGTCCGTGTATGCATAGGTACACAAAAAAAAAACTGAATCGAGTCGTTCAATCGAGATAAACGAAATGACGAGTGTACGTGTATTATATATTATAGAGGAGCTGCGCTGCTGCTCGCAAGCTAAAAATCCTCTACTCTTCGCTGCCGTGAATGATATCCGAGAGCGAGCGAGAGAGAGAGAGATAAAAGGCAGAGCTCGTCGATGGCTATATACATCTGCAATGCGGATATAGGCAGGCAGGCAGCACATTGAGCAAATATCGGCGTATCGAACTGCTTCATTAGTGCAGTATAGGAGAGAGAGAGAGACAGAGAGATGCAGAGGGAACGAAGCACACACACATATATACACAGAAATCTCCACGCCGAGCTGGGGGACTTTCTCTGCTGCTGCTGCGAATAAAACTAATACAGTTCATAAAGCAAAACCGTATAAACGCGCAGCACTGCGATGCTGATGCAACTATATATAAGCCTCTGGTACATATATAATTATATGCCGCTGCTGCTGTCGGCAAACAGATCGCACCAACGACGATGACGACGACGACGACGACGACATCATATCGCTTTTGCAGTGTATAATAATAATAATAATAATGAACGATACGCGCGAGGACTCGCGAGAGAGAGAGCTGGTAAACGAATGAATTTAATGAAACTCATCCGAGCGCGCCAGAGGATCATCTCATTCTGTGCTTGTGTGCGGGCGCGAGCATCGATTTTATATATATGAAAATCACTGCGCGCAGCGGCGGCACAAAACAGCAACGTCCGACCAGCAGCGGCGGCATCGAGCTTGCACAGCTGCAAGCTCATACATGTATATACGCGCGACTCGACGCGCGTCAAGTCGACGTCCGCGGAAAATGCCATTATGCTCTGTTATACACATCCAACACCAGCAGCCTATATGCGGGCTCATTCAAAACTATGATGATGATCCTGCGGACGCACACGTAGGTATATGTGTGAGTATCGACGAACGCGTCGATTTTCAAGCCCCCCGCGCGCGCGATCTGCCATGTGTGTATTTTTGCTTGGGGCTGTTTTTTGACAAATAAATTTAAATTATTCAGAAATCTATATGAAATAGTAATGTTTTTGAAATTATGTATCGCACAAAGTTATCTTGTATCGCCGCGTGTATTTTCAACAACTCAAACAGCCATATACTCATCTGCCAATTGCACAGCTTTCGAATGAAACGCTTTATTATTTGATCAAAATTTTTCCACCGGCATTCGTGAAAAAGATATGATATAATTGTCAATAACGATAAATTCAAAAGTATGTAAACTCCGGTTAAAAACAATTTAAAATTATATATAACTCTTATCTGTACAAAACAAGCCGTACTATACTCTCGATCGAACTCGCGGCGGAGCTTTTTTTTTGCCCTCGCGGTCCGCACACACACACACGTACGTAATTTCGTACGACATTACTGCGCTCATTAGTGCAGGGTATCCGGCACACTGCGAGCGCTCGACTTCGAACCTGATCTCGAAGCTCTCTCTTTGGCTTCCTCGCCAGCTATATATAGCAAAAGTAAGAGCCGCCACAGCAGTGGTAAGCAATTAATCCATAGAATCGGTCGGTCGTGGTATGTTCGACGAAGCTAGTATAGACGAAAATCAATATCGGATCAGGGTTTTCTTCTTTTCTCTTTCTTTTTTTAGTTAGAAAGTTAGAAGCGCAGTGCAGACTAGCTGTATATATAGCAGTAGCAGTAGTGGTGGTGGGAGTAGAGGACGTCGCGATTTCGATCTAACGCATTAGCTGCACGCGTACGTGTACATTAAGGGACGTCGACGACGACGACGACGACGACGGGGGCGACGACGTGTGTGTGTAGTAAACGAGGATACGACGAAGCCGCGCGCGTGGCAGCGAAAAAATATCCCCGGCTTTTCTCTTCTCCTGCTTTCCTTCTTTTTTTTTTGCCTTGTACTACGCTACGGGTATAATACGTGGCCTGACTCGGCGGCACGTACTCCTACTACTACCGCGCAGCTCCGCAAGCTGCAGCTTACAAAAAAAAAGCAGCAGCAAAAAAAACGTGTATAAGTTAAGCGACGACGATGTAGGTGCACACAGGTACGTACTATATACGTGTGTGTGTAAGGCCTCTGCGTGTATACGATCTCGCTATAGGCAATGCGCCTATGTATGCTGCGGCAAGGACTGCTGCAGCGTACATACTACGAGCGCACGAAAAAAATACCGCTGAGCGTGCGCGCCGAGGCTCTCTCTCTCTCTCTCTCTCTCTCTCTCTCTCTCTCTACGTACATATACACACGCTCCATGATATACATGGTTGGTGTGCTCGACTCCGTAATGCAAAGCAAGAAGAAGAAGAAGGAAAGAGGAAAAGAGGAAGAGAGGAGAAAGAAAGAGAGTAAAGGAAAGAAAAGGGAAAAAAACAGCGGCAGCGGCGTATCCCCCCAAACGAGTCTCTCGCGAGCGCCGCTATAGCGGGGATCATCGTTTCGATCTAAAATGCAAAGAGGCTTATCGTACTTGGCACTAGTCGCGAGCGAGCGCCACTTCTTGCCCTACTCCTCCTTCTCCTCCTCCTCCTACTGCACTCGTCGTCGTGCTTGCGCAAAATTTTCGTGTGCAGCTGATAAATGGCGCCAAGTGCCTCGGCGACGATGAAACATATACAGAGAGAGAGAGCATTCAAGAGAGCTCGGCTCTGCCGTCTCTTCTAAAAGGCCGTTACGTTATATATTACGCCGACTCTTTTCAACTTATATATAATTTTGTTATTTTCGACGGTTTGCGCGCGCGCGCGCGCACGTGATTTATAATAAAACTATATATCTTGGCTCTTGGCAAAGTGGTTTAGTCGGACTAGCAGCAGCAGCAGTGGTGGCTCCTCGCTCTTAATCACGTTTACACATACACACATGCTTAATCCACCCACACACTATACATAATAATACGCGGTGGTACGTAACAACTCCCATCCCATCCCCCCACATCAGACTCCATATACGCGCTAAGAAATTTAACGTGCCTCGACTTGGGCTTGTACGTAATAATAATAATAGTAGTAGTCTGTGCAGTTACGGGGAGGAGGAAGAGGATGAGGCAAGCCCCCAAGTATATAAGTTGGCCCTGCCGCGCGTATCGGTATATATTAAGTACACCGGTGGGGAATCTCTCTCGGCGCTTAAACCCGCTCGCGCCAATCCCTCGTCGCGTCGTACACTGTAGCGGCGTGCGGCTCCTTATCATCGGTATTATAGTCGAGAACGCGCGAAAAGAAAAAATCGACACTGATGTAATTAGGCTCGAACTTATTCATCAAACGACTCGAGGTGTTTGGGGTATAGGTGCGCAGCAGCAGCAGCAGCAGCAGCAGCGAGGAGAGTTTGTGTTATACGTACATAGACGACGACGATGATGATGATGATGATAGACTTGGGCAAGCGTCGGTATAATAATACTAAAAGCTAACGAACGTAACCTCGCGCGTCGATGTAATACGATGATAAAACTTAAACGGATTCGAAGAAAACGTGCACGGTAGTTCATTATGTCTGAAATGATATATTTAAGTAAATGTCGCGCGCGCTAGTGACAATGGTGGCATGTATAAACGCGCAATAATAATGCAGCAGCATTACGCATATAGAGCTAAAGTACTGGAATACATATAGAAACATTAGATATCTAAATGAACACATTAAACGTTCTCTCTCTATAGTGCAGCTTAAAGCTTTCCAAGTAGTATATAGGGAGCCTGTACACATAAAGTACAGTTCGAAGCGAAAGACATATCGATGTTATAAATCTGGAACTGCGCGAAGCTCTACTCGCTCTCTCCTTCACCTCCGCGGATGTATGCGCGTCTCTATACAATATTGTATTATATAGTATATAGTATATTTTCCAAGTGATCCTGCCACTGCTACTGCTGCTGCACTCGGCCGTTATATGGATCCTCCGCGCGCGCGGGCTGTGTTATCGGGTGTTACAGATCTCTCGGAAGCGTTTCTCGAAGCACTACTGCTAGCTACTACTCGTCCGCTGCAAGCTGCAAGCTCTCGAATCTCCTATACAAAAGGGAAATAACCCGGGCCGAGAGAGAGAGAGAGAGAGCATAGCTACTTCAACTTTGTGAATACACTTACGTATAGTAGAGACACAATGTATATAAACGAAGGAGCATGGCGATCTCCCTCTCTCGTTTCGGGGTGATTGTGTGTATATACCGAAGCTTCTTTTACGGAGACTGCTGCTGCTGTTGCGTTGTGTATACGCTATATACACAAACTCATTAGAAGTGGTGTCATTCGACGCGCGTTATACAAGTGCGAAATTCGATTAACGACGAAGATGCGCGACGACGAACGATTCATTCGATATCTTTGCAAGCTGCTGCTGTATACCGCCACAAAATCTCGAACGAGCTCGCTCGAGTAGTCCCGAGAATGTAGCTTTGTGCACACGTATTATTATTATTTTTAAGCTCCGGTATATAAACCTTATAGAGCTTTTAGAAAAAAAGAGTCACTAATTCAAGCACCTTTTGTGCATCGGGTATAATAAACGTACGGTGATAGAAAGTAGAAAAAAAAGTAAATTAGAATGGCATTTCGTTAATCCATCCATCCAGTCGCATCGAGCTCTCTCGCTAGCCGCGTGAATAAAAAGCTCTATATAGTTGGCACAATGCTGCTAGCTAGCTAGCTATATAGCTCGGGCGAGAGGGCAATGGAAGGGTCAAAAAAGAGTCGGTGCGCGATATTATTATTATTATCATTGGAAGCTCTGCCACGGCGTACCGCTGCTCTCGATTGAGGAATTTGTGAGCAGCGCCTCGAAAAATAGCCCTCGTCGTCGAAATGTCGACTGAATATGTGCGAAGAAAAAGAAAACGAAGACGAAGCAGCGGAGTAAGAAGAAGAACGAAGAACGAAGAAGAAGCTGCAAGCTGGAAAGTTGGTCGTGGCGCGTGATCGACATACAGAAAAAGGTGGCGAATTTGTGCTCTCAGGACATTTTTAGATTTTCATTCTGTATATATCTGTATACACGTAAGAGCTGCCGAGGACGCATCGTGCATAGTCGGGGGGTAGTATCCGTATAATAAACGTGGACATACACACAGGAGGAGTATAAAGCTCGCAAGCTCTCTCTCTCTCTCTCTCTCTCTCGGCTTGTGTTTATATACATATTTTTCCTACACACACAGAGGTACTGAACTGAAGCTACGCCGCATATATGTAGGTATGTATGTACTCTGTGCTCTGGCGGTGCACAGTGACGTCAGTCGCGAAGAGAGAGAGAGAGAGAGAGAGAGAGAGAGAGAGAGAGAGAGAGAGAGAGAGACAGAGAGAGACGGCACTGATGCCGGATCCGATGCTGTGCACGGCAGCAGCATAGCAGCAGCAGCAGCAGCATAGATATAGACATAGAGACGTACATAGACACACACACACACATACGCACACACAGAGTAAACACACAAGTTGACCTGTTTCGGAAACTCACAACCCAACCCTTTCGCGCAAATCGCATATACGCGCGCCACCGCCACTGCCGCCGCTCCACCGCCGCCGCCGTCGCGTCCTGAGAGCAGAGCAGCCAGCAGCAGCAGCAGAGTATACTCACGCCCGTTACGCGCGCGCACAGTTGCGCTCTCCGACTCTATACATACATATTTGACTCTGTGTCTGTGTGTATGCGCACACGGAGGTACATATATACATTATATATATAGCTGCTGCTGCACGACAGAGCCATGGTCCATGGCAGCAGCAGCAGCAGCAGCGGCAGCATCCCTCCTCCGACTTATACTCAGCTGCCACCGCCGCCACCACCACCACTACCACCAGCCACCAGCCGCCGCTGCTGCCTTACAACCTATATATAGCATCTACTATATACAGTATAGAGCCAGGCTTGCTGCTGCTGCTGCTGCTGCTGCTGTGCCGCGCTCTGTGCACAGTTCGCACCTTCGCAAGCTCTTCGTCCGCAGAGCTATGTGCAAGCTCATATTCATGCTGTGTGCATATTATACCTCCGCGCGCGCACACACACAGAGCTAGCTAGCTAGCTTGCTTGCTCCGAGTCGACGACTCTGCTGCTGCTGCTGCTGCTTCTATACATACGTATACTCCGCCGCCGCCGTTGCCGACGACTCCGACTCTCAACGCTATTTTACAGGCAGTTTCATTAAAAACTTTTTGACTTGCATTAACTATAGTTTCAAACTATTGCTCTCTTTTTTTTTTCTCTCGTCGACTATACTATACTACTCCCTTATAACTCCTACGGTGGAAAAAGCTCTGCAAGCTCATTTCTCTCGCTCTCTCGACTGCGAGCGAGAATATGCCGTGTGCTTGCCGACGACGACGACGACGACGACGACGGCCAAAGTGGCCCCAAAGACTCGGCAAGGGTAATTGAGCGCGAAGAGAGAACGTATATAGAACGAGGCGTTTGTCAGCTGCTACTGCTGCTACTTGTTTGTGCGCGCACAGTCTCGCGATTCGTGAAAATATTTTATGTATTATAATAATGATGATGATGACGATGACGATGATGCACGCACGCTTGTTCGCGACTGCTACTTATAATACTCGCGCGAGTTGTCGTTTACCGATCAGCAGGTTCATTGTCACGAGGGGTATTTAATGAGCACGAGCAGCAGCAGCAGCAGCGTCAGCAGCAGCAGCAGCACCACCTCGTTCATTTAATTTTCATTCCCATTGAGGTGGCGATAATGAAATTGTCGCGCAGATATCTATATACATAAAGAGCTTCGGTGGTATAGTAGTGTATATTATCGGCATGCACGACGCTTTGGCACAGAGAGACAGAGAGAGTAAAGAGCCGCGAGAGCTTGACGTATATGGCTGAGGGGACGATGAGCGCCCGCGTGGCGGCGGTGCACATGTGTCGGTGCGTCGTATCCGAAAAGAGACTCGATGCACGACAGAGAAAAAAAAAAATTTCGCCACCGCCGCCGATGACTGACGATTGACCATATTGGTACAAAAAGAATAATACGTTTGTTACAGTTTTTATACGTGTACTCGAGCCTCGTGTGCATGCGAAACGAGAGTTACATTATGTATAGGCTGCAACAGCAGCAGCACGAGGCACACAAATGTGCAGTGTGCAGTGCAGTGCAGGCGAATGTAGCGCCAAGGCAAGGTCGATCCCCCAATGGCAGTCACGCCAAAGTATACAGTACAGTTTATTCAGCCTCGAGCACAAAAAAAAAAATAGAAAAATGACGTTTATTACGTAGAACCACGAAGGATGGACGCGCGACGTGTGCGATCGAGCTTTTCGTACATTGGCACAAGGATCGTCGATGTCGATGTCGAGCTCGCTGTTGTGGCCTGGACCCGCGAAACACGACACGAGGGCTTCGCGAGCGATAAGGATTTTTTTCCACCCCGCACGGGGACGTGGACATATTATTCTCGCGCGCGCGCGCGTGCACGAGAGAGTAGAGAGAGAAATGCCAGTAATTTCAGTTGTCTCTCTCTCTCTCGACGTGTATACGTATTTGTGTGCGTGGTGCGGGTAGGCATTGTTATAAAGGCGCGCAATACGTCACTGCAGCAGCAGCAGCAGCGAGAAATGGTTAAAACATATAGAGCTTGCATGTGTGTGTTCGCGCGCGAGGTCGTACACCTGCAGCCAGCAAAGAGCCTATATACACGTATGCGTGTGTGTCGGGGGCTAGGTAGTTTGCGTGTGCAACGCACGTCCGTCCACGCGCGCTCGCTCGCTCGCTCGTAGGGCAGCCCCGTGTATTTTATTATTCGAAAATCTGCAGTACGCGTATAGTAGTACGCGCGAGGCGATGTGTCGCCTACATACACACACACATTAAAGCGACGCATTATATTATATGTGCGTTCGGTGTATATATAGACACGCCGACGCTTTGACGGCCGACTGGTGCAGCAGCAGCAGCAGCAGTCGAGTCGCGCGCGCGCTCGTGAATTTCAGCCAACGTATATGCACAGAGAGGCACCTGACTACACGAAACGTATAAACGCATACGCGTACATACCCCAGTGGTAGTAGTTGTGTATGCACACACACACACGCATACACACACATGGGGGCTGCTGCTCTCGATGCGCGAACGATAATAAATATAAATTTCGCTCGTGTACGCATACACACACACAAATGCCACGGTCAATAGTATAATACGCGCGCGCGACAGGGTATGGGGGCCGTGTGCACACACATCGCGCAGCAGCAGCAGCAGCAGCAGCACACGGATCTCTCGCAACTACTAACACTACCACTACTACTGCCAAATACTCCGAGCGAGCGAGCGACGAGCTTTTCTCGCGCGCGTACATTATTCGCGCGATTTACATTGCCAACGAGTCGAGCGAGCTGCTGCTGCTGCTGCAGCACCAATGCACACACACACCTACACAGCTACACACACACATGTATTTGCAGTTTGACGCGATCTTCGCACACAATTACCGTGAAAATCGCGCCGCGCGAATTATATACGGGAGAAAATGATTTCTATCGAAATGCGCGCTGTCAGCTTATATGCAGACATTTCAGTGTGTGCGTAAATGATAATAATAATAATAATAACGACGACGATATCGTATGTACTCACCGAGTTGGCTGACAGGGGGCCCAACGACGACTCAGGGCAGTGGGGCTATTGCCCTCCGTCGAACTCCGAGGAACACGGCTGCTATATATCACAATATAGGAGCGGCTCTCGCTCTCGCTCTCTCTCTCGGAGGCTCTCGAGACTCCCGCGCTGCAGCTCGCAGCCAGCAGCCAGCTAGCTCTTCTCTGACATTAGGTCGGAGCGAGGTAGCAGCAGCGTCGGTAGCGGCAGTGGAACGAGCGGGCGCCACCCGCGACCTGCTGCAACATCCCGCTCTGGGGGGGGGCTTTAGAGATCCACGCGCACTCGACTATCGACTATTATTTATAATTTAAAAAAAAAAACAACGCCAAGGCCACTGTCAATTTTTCGTCGAGAGCACGCCGATGGTGGCGGCGGCGGCGACTCGTCACACACACACGGGGTCGACGGGGAGCTACGAAATATAATATAAAGAGCTTGTACAGGGTTGATGTATGCTGCCGCTGATCGAACTGCACTGACACATTAACTATACAACACAGACGACGCACAGGCAGGCAGGTGCAAGGGTGTTGATGAAATAAAAAACGTCCGTGGAAAAGCTGACGACGACGAGTCTCAGCTCTCGGTGTGTGCACTCTCTCTCTCTCTCTCTCTCTCTCTCTCTCTCTCTCTGTGCCACTGCACCGCGCCCCCCGCTGTCTACTACCCTTCTCTATGTATACGGGGCACTCTCTGTCTGTCTGTCGGGTGCGCGCTGCGCCTGCTGCGGCTGGCTCTGCACTTGCACTACTACTGCTGGCAGTAGTCGAAGTCGTCGTCTTCTGTACTCTTTGGCTTTGCCGCCGCAGCAGCAGCAGCAGCGACGATATATATACACACAATCAGGCAGCAGGCAGTACTAGTCGGCGGCGTAGGCGGTGGTCCTCCTCGCGCTCCCTCTCTCTCTCTCACTCTCTCACTCCCTCTTTCCTTTCACTCGCTTTCGCGATCTCTCTGGATCCGCAGCTACTGCTGCTGCTTCTGCTGCTGCATTATGTATATCGTGTGGAACGACGATTGTTGGTGTTTCTCTTCTGCTGCGTCGCCAGTTTTGAGTTTCGTTTTGCTCAAGCCTTATTATAAAATACTGGCTTTTTTATAAGGCCTGTGTGCGCGAGCAGGAGGAGAAGGGCCACGCAGAACAGTTCACCTGCACACCTGTACACTCGCGCGCGCACGAGACGACGACGACGACGAATATTATACACACAGGCATGCACTGTGGCGTGTGCTGCTCGGCCGATACGAACGCGAGCGCTGCTGTTGGCCCCTCTCTCACTCTCTTTGCCCTCTCGCGCAGCTGAATTGCCTGTGCGCTCTGCGCTTGCACCTCTCTCTCTCTCTCTCCGTTCTATAAACTCTGCAGCTCTCTCTCTCTCTCTTTCCGCGCGCTGTGTTATAGACAGAGAGAGAGAGAGAGAGAGAGAGACAGAGGAAAACGTACTCTCCAACGCATGCGCCGGGACCCTCTTGGGCTACTCTCGACTCGCGTACTCTCTCGCGCGATTCCCTCAGCAGCAGCAGCAGCTCGCGCAGCGCCACACAGCTCGTGCGAGCTTAAATACGCAAGCTCGGCTGTGTTTATGTGTGCACCTTTCCTAAAATATATGCATAAATAGCGAGACTCGCGTCTGTCCGTTGCGTCGATTCCACGAGTACTCTCTGAGCATATGTAAGCATCTGGACCTGATATAACACTCGATACCAATGCGCGCGTCAATACCACGCGCGCAAAAGCTTCGACCAGACTCTATACAGAGTTAGCCGATTACAACGGATACAACATCGTGCACAGAGAGAAGGGCTGCAGCTCTTCAAGCTCTCTCTCTCTCTCTCTTTCTCTCTCTCTCTCCCCAACCCTCGTGTATAGTAGTTACACGTTGCGCCTGCACTGCAAGCCTACTCTCACCTCACCAGCCTCTATACCAGCTCGTTATTATCCCGACAAATTATCCCATCTCCCCGCGCGCGCGAGCTTCCCCCTCGAAACTATAATTGTCTGCCGCAGTACATACGTGTACGTAGGGGTACGTACGAGCGACCGGCGTATATATACGCGTTACATTAACTGCAGGTTGCTGCCGCTGCCGCTGCTGTATACGCATTGACTTGCGCGTTGTCAACGCTGTGCGAGCGGCTCCGAAAGCTCTTCCCCAGCCCCAGCAGCAGCTCGGCTATATTACGAGAGCGCACGAGCGAGCGGCGGCTGCAAGTAGTGCGTGTCGAACTGTAGTCAGACGTGGCGTAATATCGCGCGTCGAGGCGCGCATCGTTGTGCGTAAACAGGGGTAACGAATGCGCGACGGATTCCGACTCTCTAAATACTCGCACTTCAATTCTCTTCATTTATACGCGTGCGTGTTTATATTTCATAATCGGAGAATCTTGTTTATAGCACTCTTATGATAATTTTGTTTTTTTTTTTTTTTTAATAGGTAATGAATTTTCATATACAACGATAATTATAAACCCGCGTACGTCGACACATTTTTGTCACGCGCCTCGCGTGTTATTATACATACGATCCATGCGCTCTCTCTCATCTACCCCGTATATTATACCCTATATAAAAGCACATGCGCATTGACCGTCAAACTGTCAGTCGTCGTCGGCGTAGTCGTTGCTCATAAACAGTGCAGCAGCTCTCGTGCATATAACACACACACACTATATGTACATGGCGCACGCGATGGCACATACGTGTACGTATGCACTCCGTCGACGACGACGTCGATCGATAAATATTATTATTTGAGCGCGGCTTAAAAAGTGTGCACACAGCTCGCGTCGCTGCTGCTGCCACTGCATAGCGGCGCGTACATTATAAATATAAATCGTGCGTCGTGTCGCGCCCGCGTCAAGGTTGCCAATGCCATCCGCAGTTGTATATATGCACACACACACACACACAAAAACACACGTAGGACGTATTTATGAAGATTAAGCGCGCAACGAAGTTTTGGGGGCCACGCGGGTGTAGAGTATGCAGAGAGACGTTTGTGTTATTATTATCTCGCGACGACTCGATATAAATCGCGTGTGCATAAGTAATGCGCGCATTGCAGCTGCCCTTTATATACTTAACTTCGGGACAAGGATTATGTAAAGTTGATCGAGCTTGCGGAGCTTGCGACAGGGAGAGAACGGCTACTTTATGTACATACGCGCGCGCGAGAGCGAGTCGTGTCGCGTGGAGAATCGAATTCAGCGAGAGAAAGAGCGAGAGCGAAGAATGCACTCGTCATTCTGGCAGCTGCCGAGGAGAGTGAGAGAGAGAGAGTCGAGAATAGCAGAATGCAGCAGCGAAAGAAAGTAGGCTAAAGGCACAAAAGAGAGCGAGAAAGAGGAAATATGCTCGGCTCGTGCAGAGGTTGCTAAAGGTATACAGCAGCGGCAGCATCAGCCTACGGGGTGACCTGGAGCCTTTGGCAGCGCGCGGCGTATATAACGGCACGTAAGCGCTGCAGCTTTGCCTATATAGCAGTAGTAGTAGTGTCGCCAGTCAGCCAGCCAACGCGTGTGTTAACTCGCGCGACTACGACGACGACGACGTCTCTCCGCGAGTGAGAGAGCTTTAAAAGCTCGAGGAGCGATATATCGCTCGGCGCGTTATTTACCCCTTCGCGCGCGCACACACGCACACATACACACACACACACGACTCTCCTATATGTATGTGTATGTGTGTGTGTGAAGACTGCGACGAATGTATAGGTATATATATAATCGTGGCACGGACTCTTGGCACGGGGGAGGCTTTAAGTGCGATATATACTCGCGCGCGCAAGCTGCCTCGGCGATGTACCGAGTGCAACTTATCGTATGTATATATATATATATATACGTTAGTGTGTGTATACAGGTATAGGTCGAGTGAGCGCGAGCCGAGAAAGGGTCGAAACGTATAAGGAAGCCCTTGAAATCAATAGCCGCCGCCTGCAGCAGCGCAGCGCCTGCCTGACTCTGCCTGTGCCTGTGCCTGCGTCACGTGCGCCGCGCGAAACGTCTCTCTCTCTCTCTCTCTCTCTCTCTCTCTCTCTCTCTCTCTCTCTCTCTCTCTCTCT